>MU380210.1:0-192439 GCA_022495085.1 Xylaria sp. FL1042
AAAAATGCCCTTGGGTGGTGGCTGAACTAGCATGCAGCTAAGTGGGTTTCTGGCCAACGTAGTGAAGAGACTCGGCCAACGTAGGATGGCTCAAGCATTGTGTACTATAACTCTAAGGGCTAGCATTGTTAGTTCGGCATCACTGTAGATGACACAAGATAGTAGTGGCCTTGGGTGAATTACTGGAAGAAAATCCCCGCTCTTCAATGTCGAAGAACAAGAAAATGATAAAATGAAGTAGTGTAGGTAGTAAGAATGCACCTCGGAACCGAGAGAGAGAGAGCAGATTTCATTCAAACCCAATAAAAGGCTCTTGTCTCCGATTCTTGTATTAGTGTTCCAGGTTGTGAAATTTGGTTCTTGTATGGCGGTCAGCTCTGACTAAAGTGACAGGCCTATAGCCGTTTATATGATTGAGTATGATTGAGCATCCTATATAAGATGCGAATTAAAGTCAAGGGCCAGATAACCAACTTAAAAAATGGCGTAATAGATTTTGATAGAGTTCATTCTTCTGCCGACTCCACCTTCTGCTTTCGTCCGGGACTCGAAAGCCTTGGCGATAAAAGGCAATCCGAAGATGCGATCGATGAATACGACTTTGCCTGTGCCCTGGCAGGACTTTGCAGGAATGGGTTTATTGTCTTGTCCAAGGCCGATCTTCCGATAATCGCTTTATGATCGTTTTTTGGAGTCAGGTTGCCAATATCTGACTACCTAAGTAGGTATTAGGAGTACCAAGTAAGGAATACATACTAGTGTAGTATACGATTGCCAAGCAGCAGGTAGGCAATATTGCGCCTGATCCCGGTGGAATTCCCCGGGTATGCTTACCAGACAAGTACACTATATAGAGACTTACGTACGCAGTAGGCATGTATCTACCAGCAGATCATGGATTATAGCTAGCCTCTGGGAGCCGGTAGTGCGGAATGCTTATTCTCTGTGGGTGCGCACCGTGATCAGGGTCCTACTACCTAGTATATACTACATAGTACAACCTCACACTTGATTGCATATGCCAGTATACTAACGTTAGGGTATGAAGAAGAATAGCGGTGGACGCTTATGGTCATGCTTCCGCTTGTCACTTAGACCGTAGTGTGGCTGCATATTGATCTGTGACTGCAGCTGTGAAAGTTGTGTTATCACAGTCGATAACGCCTCATCGGGTTTTTCTTAGTAAGTCGTAAAATTCTGACCGTATCATTTTTAACGTCAGCCAATCTATTGTAAACCCCACATGAGACTTTTCCCTTCTTCTTCACTTTCGCATTCACTTTTATACTACCTCGTAAGTTATCGTAGCGTGTGTTATGTAAGTCGGGCTGGGTTCTGCCACGTGCAACTACTTGAGTCTAGGAAAGATTTAAAGTGTATAACATCTCGCTCAGATCTGCCTTAAGCGATAAGGAACCTTGCAGTAGAAGCATCATGTACTAAGTATGTAAGGTACTAACACCACCGCAGGTGTCAACGGCCTTGTCTTACCTACTTACTTATAGTACTTCATCGTACCAGTAGTGTACACTACGGCGCCAAAACGCAAAATTGGTAGCGACATGCAGTTACTACAGAAGAGCTGCGTGTCAAGATGCAGGTTCATCCGCTGTGGAGGTTGGTTGGGCGAAGCGAGCGACCTGAATTAAGCTTAAACCTCCAGATGTCGCATTCCCAGGGTCGCACGGCGGACGGCCATCTTGGCCATCTTGGCCATCATGGTTCTGTAGTAAGAAAACATTGAGATCCCCTTTCTCACCCAATGGCACGCCATCCGAAAACCCGACTTCAGGCCAGAACTCGCCAGAACACACGATAACAGGCAGACAGGGACATATCAAGCCAAGAACAGGCCGCATCAACACTAATTTATGGTCCCACTGTTTTCCCATGCACACGTTTTCTTCGTTCTGTGGTCAGCTCCGGATAAACTGCTGATATACGTAGTAGTTGCTGTAAATAGATCCCACAAGTGAGAAGACGACAATGCAGAAATCACAATCCCCTCCCACACACAGCTGCCTACTATGGTTAATAGCTTAATAACGGTACGAGCACCTTGTGCCTATCTAGGTGCTACACTAGCGCAGTGACCATCCAGACATATAAGTATTAAGTAAAGCAGTGAACCGGGCTAGGCGAAAACCAGCGTAGTAAAATAGGTTCTGGCTGGGCAAGTACCGCTGCTTAAGTAGGAGCTTGGCGGGAGCTAATGTCGGCTTGGCGGAAGCTAAGGCAGCCTTGGCGGAAGCTAACCGTTAGCGGTAGGGCGAAGGAAGCAGAGTCGAACGACATAACATACGACTCAGAGTAAGAATACTCGCCCAATCCATCTTCTGCACATATTTTCGTCATCCACGACGATTGTTCGAGAGCCCTTAATCTTATCCATCCAATTTTAAGCAATAAGACAGCAATTTTTTTCTTGGGTGTTCTTCATTCATCCATCACGAGTGTCCTAAAATAGATCTCTTGCCCTTGTGGTGTAGTGTACCGAGTAGTGTAGGCTACTATTCATACTCACGCTCACCGTACATGAAGCCGACCCAGATATTGAGAAGCCATTTCTACACTAGTAGATAGCGTGCAGGTAAAAGTCATGAATTACTTACTACGTATCGTGTGATAGCGGACATCAGTTTCGTGACAACAGCAGATAGCTAACTGCCTTTTATAGAAATGATTACATGTTGCACTCTGGTACTACCACATACTGCGTATACCGACTACTTATAAGTATACTACATTATTTTGGAGGAGTTATTCCTGATGGGGATGAAAGGTGAGTAACTATGGGGGGGGAGGTGTGTAAATGTGTGCGCGCATGTGAGTGCGTTGTGTGTTTCAATATAGCACACTATCTGGATACCATATCTATCTAGACTGCTACTATAAGTGCAGATAGATAAAGGCTAAACACTATCTACCTCTTAGTAACTACCTATGCAGGTAGGTATCACAAGATATCTACTACCTCATGTTACGCAGTGTCTGCATTTACTACCTAGTACTGTAGTACAGTGTATAGTGCAGCCAGGTGCTCTCCCGATTCGCTGTGTCTTGGAGCTGAGCTTACTTATACACTACTATACACTACACAACTTGCCTATGCCAGACGCACCCTCGCAGCTGCTAAGGTTTAGCCAAGCTCATGCAGCAGCAGCGACGACAGGATCGAAGCTGTTCGCGACCCACTCGTGCTGCATGCGTAGTGTACTATGTATATACAATGTATGTATGCACTGTGAATTTCGACCCAGGCCGAATGATTGGCCTCTTGACGGCTTGGTACTCGCTTGCGAGTTTTCTGAGTAAGGCTGTGCACGCTCAGTCCTCTCCTATTCCGCCCCCGGTCTTCTTGCATCTCTCGAAATCCTTCCACCTTGAAAGCCTTGGCGAGCTGTCAACTCTCCTTGCTTCCCTACTTGGTACTTACCTTGACCAGACAGGGCCAGACTGGGTATACACACGTTTTGTACACACAGTACAGGGCACTATAGTATACATGATGATGACCCTGGCTATGATCCCGAACAATGAGTCCCCACGATCAGGGATCCCCGTCTTCAGGCTTTGGGGCTGACTTTTTTGTTGTCCACTCGAGTCGCTGTTCTGGCTGATTCGACCCGTAAGCATCACATCATGAGGAGTGAGCTTCGAGTAATCACGGCTGTGGGCGCTCGTCGCCGAGCATGGGCTCGAGAATAGCTCCTCCAAGGACGGGTACGACAAGCCCCAAAGCTTGTTCGTCGACCTCCTACTATAAGAGTCGCCTGGCTGCCGCCTCTCTCAGATCGAGTTTGGAAGCACCAGCCTTCACGCTCTCTTCTTCCCTTCTCTCTTCCTTCTATCCTTCTTCGAGCAGTTGTGGCACTTGCCACTTAGTTCATAAGGTCCATTACATTCTTTCTTCTGAGCTCCTATAGACTTCATTTTCATAGAATTTTTTGTTTCTTGTTTATCTTGATACCTTGTCGCAATGAAGTCTTTCTCATACTTGGCGCTTCTTAGCGCCATCGCTCCCTTCACTGAAGCCGGGTAAGTTTGTTTTCGGTAGATGGGACGAAAGAGCCGCGCGGGAACTAATACTTATGGATATGAACAGAGTCGATCAGAATGGTGTCGATGTTCTCATTGACCGAGTCCCAGTCCAGAACACCTTCCCCCAGACTGGTCCCACTCTCAAGCCTGCTCCTCCAGCGAAGAAGGAATACGAATACATCGTCGTCGGCTCTGGCCCTGGTGGTTCTCCTCTGGCTGTTAACCTGGCCAGGGCTGGACACAGTGTTCTGCTTATTGATGCTGGTGGCGATTATGGTCACCTTCGTGAAGTTGAGAGTCCCGCTTTAGCCAACCCTTCATCCGAAAGGAATGAGGTCAGCTGGGGCTTCTTCACCCGCCATTACGCCAACGAGACTATGCTTCTTAAGGACCGAAAGCTGAGCTATATGACACCTTCTGGTCAATACTACAGTAAGTGATATTTTATGCCTGGACTGTCGCAAACGACGGACTGGACTTAGCCGTAATTACTAACTCCGATTATAGGTGGTGTAAACCCGCCCGAGGGCTCTGAGGTTCTCGGTACCTTCTACCCTCGTTACGGTGGTCTGGGTGGTTGCTCTGAGCACAATGCCCTCGTCAGCTTGCTTCCCAGCAAGAATGACTTTGACTACCTTGCCGATCTGACCGGTGATGAGTCTTGGAACAACGACAACATGCGCCAGTACTTCGAGAAGCTTGAGCACCTTGAGTACAAGGTCCCTAGTAAGGAAGGCCACGGCAGCAAGGGCTACATCGATATCACTGTCGACCCCGTCGGTGTCGCCACCCAGGACATCAAGCTCACGGCTGCCCTTCTTGGTGCTGCTAAGGCTTTCGGTGTTGATTCTGACGCGCTCTATGCTGCCGTCAACGCCACTATCGCCAATGCCAACGCCAAGGGCTCCGTCGACCCCTTCTCAGAGCTGCTGCCTCTGGACATTTCCAAGCCTATGGCTGATGCATTGAGCTCCATGCTCTTCCAGGATATCAACTTGGTTGACCCTGACCGTGACCAGAAGAAGATCTTCGCCCAGCTCCCCATGCACATGGACAACCTTCACTACCGCCGTTCATCGCCTCGTGACTACGTTTACGATACTGTTACTGCTAAGAACAGGGATGGCTCTAAGAAGTACAAGCTGGACGTCGCCCTGAACACCCTGGTTACCAAGGTCACTTTCGAGAACGGCACGAGCAAGTGCGCTAAGCCCAAGGCTACCGGTGTCGAATACCTTTACGGCCAATCCCTCTACCGCGCCGATCCTCGTTCCAGCCTGACTGTTGACTCTGGCAAGCCCGGCTCCGTCAAGGCCACCAAGGAAGTTATCGTTTCTGGTGGTGCCTTCAACTCCCCCCAAATCCTCAAGCTTTCCGGTGTTGGCCCCAAGGAGGAGTATGTCACCCCCGTATACCTTTCCATTTCGTACCCTACATATGCTAACTCGATTCTGCAGACTTGAGAAGTGGAACATTCCTGTCGTTGTCGACCTTCCTGGCGTTGGTAAGAACTTGCAGGATCGTCTGGAAGTCAGCGTGAACGCCAACTACCCCACCAACTTCACCCGCATTCTCGCCTGCACATACCTCGCCACCGAAGACGACCCGTGCTGGTCTCAGTACGTCAACCCCAACAACACCGGCGCCGCCAAGGGTACCTACGCCTCCAACCAAGTGTTCGCCGGTGCCTTCTGGACGTCCAGCTACTCCGAGGATGGCGAGCAGGATCTGTGGATCGGTGGTTTCCCGGCTCTGTTCAACGGTTTCTACCCCGGCTACTCCTCCAACGCCGCTACAGCCGACAACAAGACCTGGTGGTCGTGGCTCGTGCTGAAGGCCCACACCCGCAACACCGCCGGCACCGTCAAGCTGCGCAGCGCCAACCCCCGCGACACGCCCCTCATCACCTTCCACACTCTGTACGAGGGTCTGCCCAAGGAGGAGGCCGACAAGGACGCCTACGCCATGGTCGAGGGTATCCGCATGGCGCAGAAGTTCTACGAGGAGGTGCCCGACATCGACGGGCTTCCCAACGTCTTCTGGCCGCCCGCCGAGTACCAGACCGACGACGAGCTCAAGGAGTGGGTCACCGAGGAGGCCTGGGGACACCACGCCTCGTGCTCCAACAAGATCGGTGCCGCGAGCGACCCTATGGCTGTTCTCGACGGCAACTTCAAGGTCCGCGGCACCCGCGGTCTCCGTGTCGTCGATGCGTCCGTCTTCCCCAAGATCCCCGGTACCTTCGTCGTGGTGCCCATCATGATGATCTCCGAGAAGGCCTCGGCCGCTATTCTGAGCGGAAACTAAGATTTTACGAAGACTGATGGTTTTAGTATCAAAGTCTTGTTTATTCTCCTGTATATAAGTTTTTAAAATCTCCTTGTATTCAAATCATAAAGCATATATTCTTTCGGTTGTTTAAACAGCGTTGTCATCTGTCTATACATGTGTCTATTGTATTCTACTTTTTACGCATACAAAACTTCGAATATCTGAAGCACTTTTCAACTGCTATGCAAATGAGCTTCCATAGTCCAAGACGCAAGTACGAAATAACTGCGCCTTTGGAATTCTTCACCGGGGCCACCACCGCATCGGCCCCGGCGCTTGGTGCAGGTATACAGTATCCTGCACACGTTCGCCATGGCCTCCAAAATCGGCCAAGCATAAAGCTTGAAATCGAAAAAAAACCAGTAAGCATAACTGATTACTAGTGCGAATCGGAGATTAAAACTAGTATGGGCTACCGATGTAACCAGAAGAAACAAAACAACCTTAAGTGCTGTGTGATATAAATATAGTGTATACGTATGTATGCCCAGCCCAGGCGGTATTGGCAGGACAGGGCAGGGTAGGGGGTGGTAGGCAAAATGGCATTTGGAGAGTGTGTTTGTTTTGTATACTCGTATAAATCGTAAGCTGTCGAGATACATATCCGACCTGGTCAGGAATTTGCTTGGTATTTTCTTGGTACGTTTAAAAAAAGGCCTCGCATGTGTACTAAGTACGTGTGGGGGCCTGGGCAAAGCTGGGCATAACACAGGGGGATTCTTGGCTTTTGGCCCGGCCCTTATCTCTCGTTGGTTGCGTGTCTGCGTACCCTACCTACTGTACCTACCAAGCAGTGGACGAAGCGTGCTGGCTTGCTTCATCCTGTAGGACTGAGTAAGTGAGTCACTGAGTCACTGACTGACTGACTGTATCGGAAGGGCCGGTGGGTGGCAAGCAGGTCGTCTTGGCTTGGCTAGGCTTGGCTGTTGATGCTCGGGACGTGGGAAAAGTGTGCATTTAGGTTACCTGAGCATCAATACACATATAGGTAGGAACTATATAATCTGTCAAGGAATTTGTATTTTATGTATATGTCTATACGGGCTCCTTCGAACTTGGCAGTTTGAGGATTCATGAGTCACTGCATTGGTATTCACATAGTAATAATCTTTTCACGGTAATCGTAGTTGATCAATCAATTCCTACTGCGCCAGATTCCCTGAGACCCTAAACAATAACCTCGTCCTTTCGGTTTCTTTTGCTAATAGTCGAAATTCTGGGTGGGGGGATGTCATGTTTTCCTTATCCTGTGCATACCCTAGTATTTCTCCCTGCATTTGTTGCCACCATGCTCGAAATCAGCAACGATGTGTAGTCATTTGAAGAATATTCATGACTTCACGGCGGTCCGGTGGAGCCAGTGTAGTTGAGCTGCAGATACCCCAAGCCATTAATTCCTCATGTCCTATACCGATCAATGCCTTGTAGGTCCGAGTATGTTGACCCCTATTCTAAGCCCTGGAACCGGAACGTAAACAGTCACAAGCAGAGAGCTCGAGATGATTCGTGTTGGAATGGCTGGCGATTTTGGGGAGGCATGAATGCTAAGGCTGCAGGGAAAGACGAGCAAGCCCGAATAGTACTGAGACAGGATCCAAGTTGAACATCTAACTTGGCCACAGCGGCCTAGCATTCTGTGATGATATATCTACTTGCCTCCTCTTGTGAGCGCCTATAATCGAACTCATCGGAAATATGTTTGAGGGTTTGCTCTGTGCCAGTAATACCAGGGGTATTATACAGGAGCACGAGCGGGTTTCATTGTTAGCTCATCCAATTAACAGATGCATCATCGATGGCAGAGGATAATCTAGCCCCTCTTGTAAATATCCAACCACATATTAGTGTTGTTCTCGACCCCAGATTAGAACCTCTCCTTCATGCGTGCTGATACATTCCGCAAGTTGTTGTAGACCTTTCCAGGGGGCTTTCCGAGAATTAAATTTACTACACTACTTCGAGCGATTTGGATATTTTTATACCTGGTCGCTAAGTCAGTGGAATATATATTGTTTTGAGCTTCTCCAGTACTCACGCGCCCAAAATATGAATTTTTGAATCTGCTAAAACGATGCGGACCCGAGTCGCTAAACCAGGTCAGTTATCGATTTTAATGTCACGGATCTTCTATACCTACCATTTTCTATCGCAAATTTTGTGCGGCCTTGGTTACCCTATAGGTCAAGTCAGTCACGTTTCAGAAGCTATGGATAGGGAAGATAGTCTAACAGCTATCCGGCCAATAGCTCGCGCTAGGTGATCTCCTTCAAGAGTCTTCACATCCTTTATCTCAAATGTTTCAAGGTACTGCGCACGGGTTAGCTTCCAATGTCACAATTAGAGCACCAAGTGCTCGATGATTGATTAAAGAGTTTTCAAACATACCAAGTCATCAAGACGAAGCAGTGCTATGGCGTCCTGAACGGGAAATCCCAAACAGAATGCCCTAATAAAATCTTCTCCTTTCTGGAGAGCACCTGGAGACGAGGTTTTTGAATTGCGAAGTTCGACTGCCTTGTGCTTTATATTCATTCTAACGGCGAGCTTCAGGTGTTCCACTAGCGGAGGATAAATCTGCGGCCAACTGCTTTTGAGAGGGGAAAACCGATGAGGCGGTACGGGCACTTTGCGAGACTGGACGCGGAATGCACCGTCGTCATTCTGGAGTTGGGGGAAATGCGGTCGGTCCTCCTCGTCGACGATCTCCATGTCCTCTCCCTGAGCCGCTGTAGCCGCTTGTATGGCGCTCGATTCTGGCAAGTCGTTCATTCCCTCGAGAGCAAACTCGTCATCATTATCGGGCTCTGGCAAGAGGACGTTGGCAGTAGGGGCATCGCCGACCACGGGTATGAGGGGAGCGGTTGGCGCCGGCATCGTGTTCGATTTCCCGGGGTCTCTGGTTGAATAGGTATGTGGCTTCTGTGAACTTGGCAATCGGAGGTCTCTGTATATCGGTGTGGTAATAACAGTGCGTCTTCTCAAGAGCTTGTGGTTCCGCTTGTGGTTCCGCTTGTGGTTCCGCTTGTGGTTCCGCTTGTGGTTCCGCTTGTGGAGGTTTATGGTGGTACAGCCTCTCCAGTAATGTGTAGCCACGAAAATCGATAAGCGTGGGACTTTGGCGCTTGGTGGGATGTCTGGCTGGACGATTGAAAAAAGTCTTATCGATAGATAGATGGACAGATTTTCGGGGATCTAGAACGAAGCTGTTGAAGAGGGGCATTGCCGAATCTATCTAGCGTGTTAATGCGTGGCCTAACCTAACCACTATAGGCTAGCCTGAGTACCTAACCTACCAGTAACCTACCAAGGTTTTCGGATTTAGCGCGTCACTGTGACCAAGACTTCTGCCAATGACGGATTTTGCGTTGATCTCTCCAGACCCCATCTATTGGTAGTGAATCATTCCTGCCATAATCATCCAGCTGCTTTTTACCTGCCAGCGCATTGTTGCCGATACCTTTTTTTTATATTGATTGAATTTATAACATAACACACGACCCAGAATTCTACTCATTGCACTTTGCTCTTTGTTCTTTGGCTGGCTTGGTTCGGCTTGGCCTACACTCCAGACCTTCTTGCTTGGTACTATGACGATGATGCAAATCAAGTAGTCAACATGAACTGCCACTGTAATGTCTTCGGCTAGATCAACCATCCCCTGGTTGGGACGCCATGTGCTACGCACGCTTTACGAATCAGTCGATCTATCTTCACGAGTGTCGCCGAAACGATGCCCTCCAAATCCCCTCCGCTTCAACCAGTCTACACCCCTCTCTCCACCACCTAGTCTGCGTTTCTCTAGCTCTCCCTGGTCACCGTTTCTTCGAATAGCAAGGCCGTACACCACCAATGCGCGGCGTAAATTCACGTCGGGGGGGCTGTTGCTCGTCAGCTTCGCCCCAAATTCCTCGACAGCCAGCACCGTTGCTGCGACATGCTCGGCCGCTGCCGATTCGGCCATATCTGGGAGCACATCCTCCGTCTTAAATGCTGCCAAGTTGGCCGGACAAGCGTGGCCTCGAGCGGTGCATACCGGCCGGGGCCGGGGCCGGATGACAAGGGTGCATCGTAGAACGAAATCATCCAAGTCGCACAATGAAAAAGCAGAAACGACTGGAGTTCATCAAAAGAAGAAATCTCCCTCCGATATATCCGAGCGCCCGCCAGAGACGAAACTACCTCACGCGGAGCCGTCCGTGTCGAAGTATTTTCATTTGCCTGCAATGCCACACTTGCCTCATCGACCAACCAAAGAAGAATTCCTCGCTGCCGCCAACGGCTTTTGGGAACGTCTGAAGGTACGCTTCAAGTGGGTGTCCATACGGAGCATGAGGCCTTGGAATATCGACGAATGGGGTGCCTTCGTCTCGTGGTTTCTTTTCGGCCATCTCGTTTGGATTCTGGTCGGGACGACAACATTCTTCTCGATTGTCATTCTCTCGATCAATACAGTTGTTGCTCAAGGTCAGTACAACCAGATGTTCGCCAAGAATCTCCCGGCTCTAACAATGTCTAGAAACACTTGCCCGATGGGTCGGGGATTATTTAACCGAGTCAGCTGGATTGACGGTTATTTTCGAATCAGCGATTGTCCCTCGATGGAAAGATGGCGTTATCAGCTTCCGTAATGTCTTCGTTTCTCGAAGACCTGGACAAATCAAGTCGTCTGTGAGCAAAGGATCATCTTCCAATGCTGCCGCTGTCGCAGCCGCGGAACGAGGTTCTGATAAGGAATCTCCCGCTGTCGAAGAGGATGATGGGAATTATACGCAATTTGATGTCACACTCAATGCTGTTAACGTGACCCTGTCGTTTGTCAAATGGTGGAACGGTAAGGGACTTCTCAAAGATGTTGAAGTCAAGGGCGTTCGTGGCGTCGTAGACAGAACATCTATCAAGTGGTCAGACGTGCATGCCGATCCTTTATCTTTTCGGCATGAGCATCAACCTGGAGACTTCGAGATTGATTCTTTCAAGATGGAAGATCTACTGATTACAGTCCACCAACCGAGCGGTTTCCGACCATTCTCAGTGAGCATCTACTCTTGCGAGCTACCTCAGCTCCGGAAACGATATCTATTCTACGACTTTTTGGCTGCGAATCATATGTCCGGTTCGTACGATGGCTCCCTCTTCACGATACATCCTCGACAGGTTCACGGGGTTCTACCAGGGCAAGATCGCTCACCCGACCCTCTAGGTGAGCCTGATGCATGGAAGAAGCATAGCCGACTCCGGATAGATGGACTCAAGATTGATCATCTTAATCGTGGCGTTGAAGGCCCTTTTGGTTGGATCTACGAGGGCAACGTAGATATTGTGGCCGACATCCGGTTTCCCCACGATGACGATGATAGTATCACGAAGGTAATGTCTGATTTCTACGACCGCCTCGAAGAAGCAGTCACTTCCAATAGATATCTGCATATCCTCGACAGACCAACCCGTCAACAGGAGACGGTTATTGTCAATGAGCCTAGCTCTATTCAAGACGTCGATGCGGTGAATGTAGTCGATCCAGTTAACGATCAACCGGCATTATTTCACGACAACGAGTCCACAACAACCCCGAGCTCGGCCCCATCAGATGAGGAGCCACCTCGATACCTGGTGATGGACTTGCGGATTCATCTTAATGACGTCAAGGCAACGGTGCCCGTTTTCACGTCGAACTTATCCTACGTGAATCAGGCGCTCGTTCGACCCATTGTAGCTTATATCAATGCAAAGCGTACTTACATACCAATCGGATGCCGCATCGTTAAGCGGGCGTCGGATTTCGACGGTTCCTGGACGATTTATGACTGTGGTCTGATGGATGATATCTCGGCCGAGGTCTACGACGCGTTCGCACGCGACGTCGAGGACCAACAGAGCCGTGTTCGTCGCCTCAAAAAGGTCGGCTTCTGGACACTGAGCCTGGCTATTCACGCCCTATTCATGGGCATGGCCGGCAACGTTGTTTAAGCACTCAAGTTGTTACGCAACATCTTGAAGAATATGGGCTTTCATCTCTCGTCTCCTTCCTAGACATTGTATGATGGATGATTGAACTGATAATACCCTCCCCACCATTCTTCTCATTGTAGATAACCAACCCGTTGTGTTTGGATCGCGCGTATAAAAAGAACCACAAGAGGCAATACATCCTCTCGGGATCAGCGCCTGTCTCTTATCTCACACACATATGATTATTCATAAGCGAAAGAAAAAACTAACTTCAATGTAACGATCGGCGCAACACGGGCTACGGAATGGGTTGGGCTCCTTTTTGGCTGGCGTTTCTGGCGTTTTCTGGTATATGCATAACCACAAGCATGAGGAGAAACGGGAGAAGAACGGAAAAGCGGCAAAAAAA
Source organism: Xylaria sp. FL1042 (assembly GCA_022495085.1). NCBI lineage: Eukaryota > Fungi > Ascomycota > Sordariomycetes > Xylariales > Xylariaceae > Xylaria > Xylaria sp. FL1042. The sequence continues at coordinate 12,731 of MU380210.1, forward strand.
GAGTTCGGAAATACCCCCTCACCCAATTCCAAATTCTATCTATCTAGCATATTCTACTCTAGTTAGGTATATGTATATTCTCTACTACACAACTTTACATACACATAGGCTACGTTACCTCGCTTTAGACAGGCAAGTCGTGCCCATATACGTAGTTGAAAGGAAAGGAATGAAATATAAATAAAGATTAACTGAATTCAAATACGTCTGAAGTTCACGCGACCGCATATGTTATTAATTGATATATCGACACATACGTTTATTCGTCGGTATGTTAAAGAACTCCATATGTGCCTACAGACGCCCCTTAGTTTATGTAACAAGTGTTGGAGCAAGGGACAAGAATTTCCAAGTTTGAGTGGGAAAAATAAACTTTTTATTATGCAGATCAAAACATTGTGCATGCAATCTCTCTATAAATCGAACCACTCGCTTAGTCTCTAGACGATGCTATGCTCTTCCTCATTTGCCTAGCTCCATTATTACACCACACCACAATATACCACACATTCAGCTAATTGCATTATCAACAGCGATGCCATTCAATCCAGCAATCAAAAGGACCCATTCCACTAGGTTGTGGGCCATTTCTATGTTGACGCGGCGCTGCGCGATGTAGATGAGTCTATCCCTCATGCAGTAGACAACAAGAAGCTCCGGATTCAACATACCAGGCCACACCACGGCTGTTTTATCCATCATCACCAATCTTTAAACAAGACTTCCGGCCCCTCTGTTAAGGGCGGAATGAAGCAGCATGCACCGCGACGTAATGAGTTTGGCGTGCAAGCGGATATCGATCATTAACCCTGGGACCTGTGGAGGGAGCACTGGAAAAGCCGAGACCGCTTGCGGGAGAAAACGTCGTAAATGAAGCCACGAGAGAATATAATTCGCCTGAGAATTCTTCACATAAAGTCGTCGCTACAATCGGAAATCAGTAACAGCATCCCGGCTTTCTTGAACGTGACAGAACTTACTCTCCGAAGGCTTCATCGTCATAGGCGCCCACATCGGTTGTGTTAGGTCGGTTGGTGACCAGCTGTGTCTTAGTCTTTTGAGCTTTCGTCTTCTTAGAGCCCTTATCCCCAGCCTTTTCTTCCTTCATCTTCTCGTTGCTAAGAGCAGTCAAAGTACTGCTTATCTTCTTGATCTGGTCACTGGGCAGATCCTTGGCTAGTTGCTTGGTAAACTCTTGAAGGAATAGAGCATAGTGGGCTTTTTTGCTGCTGTTACTGATGACGGGAACGATGGTATTTCGAAGGGCTTCAAACTGGCTCTTAGTCGAGGGGTTGAAAAGAGGCATTGCAGCCAAATCGACGGTATTGTTTGGGTCGGAGCCGACTTGCACGACAGACCCGGCGGTGGTGGCCTTGCGGCCGGTCCTGAGGCTTAGCCCGGCACCCCCGAAAAGGTCCTCGGCGTGTTTGAGATCCGACTCCTTTTCATGCCGTTTTAGCCGCTGAGCACGTTCCGCCGGAGTTTCTTCCTCATCGCTTGACTCATCTTCCTCGGCGAGGCGGCGGGCCTTTTCGGCCTGGCGATCGGCGATACGTTGGGTTCGAGGCTTCTTATTAGCGGCGGCTTCAGCCTCAGCCTTTGCCTTGGCCTCGGCGGCCTTTTTGGCCTTCTCGCGCTCGACCTCGGAATCTTCAGCAGCATCCCATGACTCTAGGACCTGAGGCAAGCGATATTAGCAAGGGATGAAGCGGCGCTGGTGGAGACATAAGATCTCGGGAGGGGTCTTACGTCGCTGTCACCCTCCTCATCGGCAAACTTGTTACGGCGAGCGGCGCCAAGCTGTGGAGAGGACGGCGCGCTGCTGGAGTCGCTCTCCTCCTCATCTATGCAGGCAAAAAGCGGTCAGCCGAATTCGTACAGAGCGACGACGGATGCATGTTCATGGGGTCGAATAGGCCGGTCGCATCACCCGGGAATCCAATGGACGGGCATCAACAAGGTGAGCAGACCCACTGAGCCCTATTCGAACCTATCTGGTGGCCTAGAGCGGCGTTGGTTGCGTCGGTTGCTCAGTCGTATGTGGTGATAAAAGGAATCGATATGGCTATTTCGAGACGCGCGCATTTTTTTGGTTTGCGAAGAGAGGCAACGAGTACATTAAGGGTGCAAGACTTACCCCATTGGTTTCCGGCAGGCATTTTCGGTCTTCAGGATGCAATAGTGTATGCGTGTGATAAGAGGTATTTGTTCAGTGGTGTAGTTATTGAGGATGCCTTGATCCGCGAATGGAGCGCGTTGGTGTTTGACCGGCGTGGTAGAGAGGGAAGAGAAAGTGAAGTTGGTGGGGGAGAGGGCCAGAGGTGAAGTGAAGTAAGTGGTGGCGGAAGAATAAGCGTCGAAAGTTTAAATTAGGTGGCCACCGCTATGCGCCTGTGCCTGCGCCAGACGAGCGAGACCTTCTGGTTCCCCAGAGTTGGGCATAAAAATCTACCTACACTACACTTTTTTTTTTGTGGGTATGGTCAATCCTCGAGGCAGTGCGATCCAATGGTAACAACCACTTGTGCTAGAAAAAAGGCACTGGCAGTGAGTTGTTAGTTGCTTTATAGTTGTTACCGGGTATAGGTCGTGACTAGTAAAACCTGATGTTTTAGTGGTGATACTTCCAGGTTGTGACTCAATCTCGACGCTACAGGCAGTCTAGACTTCCAAGGTTACCTATCTTACAGTTGGGTACCTGCAGGGGATGCCCTAGCAAGCAACCATCGCATTGTTCAGTAAGTACCTAGTGTACTCCGTAACTTAGGTGGTGTCGGCTGTACCTACCCGGATTTCATATACTTAGCCGGCGACTGCGCTCAAGTAGCAGTGGCAAGCGCGGGGCAAGCCTGTAGATTTCATGTGTTTTTTTTTTTTTTTGGTGGGCGGCGTATAGTGAATAACGTCGACTGCATGTGATAGAACAGGGTGGGTAGGCTGAATTTATTACCCCGCGCTAGTACGTACGACTTCCTAGGAAGTCAGCCATGGTTAGACTCATAATTTACCCCTTTTTATAATGTTTTATTCTTGTTTTCTTTAGCTAAGGCATGAACTATTTTGTATACAAAACCTCAACGTTATCGTTCTTATTTAAAAGACATAGCGATGAGAAGAAACCGCGGAGTTAGTTTGTTGAACGGGTACAAGCTCTTTACGGAGGGGTCTCACTGTCCGACGTGAAGCAATGTAATTTCTTACTGTTGCCCTATTAGAACAACATATAATCCAAATGCATAGGTTTCTACTACATATTATTCGACGTATTCTTATTAATGAACCATTCGCATAAAGCAGAGCAGTAGAAATCGCGACGTTGCCACTACCTAAGAGTACTAAACATCACATCTTCCTTCCACCCTCAGAAACAATAACCTCTTCGAACACGCGGATTATTTCATCGTACAGCTTTTCTACAGCTTCAGGCGATAATAAACGGATTCACGACAATAAAACTGACCAACAACTTGGACATCATTCCATCGTACCTGCAAGTTAGTTAGAGGCCGGCGTAGGTATGACTAAGAGGAGGCAGGAGTTGTCGTTAGCGGTTTGGGGCTCGGGTGCTACGTCGGCGCTTGATATGCGCCATGAGCCTCGAGCGCCATTACTTTCCCGAGATATATAGTTGGAAAACTATTCTAGGAAACCATCGGGTCATGGGGGAGCTGATGGAATAGCACATTGACTAGAAATTCCTCCGGCTGTCTGAATGTTTAATAAGTCATCTTGGAGGACATATTGGAAGTCGCCAAAGAACTTTTTGATAAATCCGCTCATGGGACCGTGCATGCGGGCACCTATGTTATCAAGTATCTCTTGGTCCTCTGGCAGGGAGGTCGGTCCCCCTAGCGAGTTCTCCATGGCCAATGAAACACGCTATGTAGTGCAGGGATTCCCGTCTTATAGAGATTAAGATCTTGAGCCGAGAAGTTGGAGGTTACATGGTCTTCAGTGTGTAGTGCGAATAACAATATGTGGTTGAGGCGAAGGAACGGCAGGTTGTTCTAGACCGATTGATTGATGTAATGTAGACCGCAGACATATAGACTGATATGGCTACATACTAAGTACCTAGGTAGCTTTTGGTATAGTAGGTACTTAGGTACTTTTAAGTACCTTAGTCAACCCACGGACCTTAACGCGAACAACTACAAGTTATTAACCGCCAACTTCTGAGCAACCTGTATGTATGTAGTTCTTGAGGACGTGCACTTTGGAAGGGTACTAGGTATTAGCAATACCCTCGTTTTGAACGCACCAGAGTGAAACAGAAAGCTAACTATGTGCCATGGAGGCATCCCTAATTTGGATTAGTGCCTTAGGTACACGTAACTACCCTGCCTTCCCTAGCGACGAGACAATACTCCGTATCTCTCTCCTAAGACTAGGTATCAGCCAGGTATATAGTCTTATTGAGATATATCTATTAGTTCCTGATAATTTAAGTATTACCGTGCATATTAGCCCTCACTCAGTTCATGGTGTAGTTAAAACCTCATCTGCGCTATGTAGTCTCTGGTTTTTCAAGAGGACACCTAAGCAAGAGTGTTGTGACTCATTTGAAATTCGTCTCATCTTAGGCACCTGCACGCCCGGGATTACCAAGTATTATACGATATCGAACACGGAGCTCGCCAATGTGAGCTGCGTCGTCCCATTCGATAATTCTGAGATCGAAACAGTTGGCCTCTTGAGAGTTGTAATAGATAAATCGACCAAATACAGCCCACGTTTGTTGTATCCATATATTCGGGAGACAGGCCTTCTAAAGTTCGAAAAGTCAGATGCACTGAACACTCTCCCTACTCACATATCAATAATAAAAACCAGAAATATCATGAAGCCGACGCGCCCAGGTCTAATAGGCAGTATTGGGACACTGCTGTTGTTGATAATTGGATTGCTGCTATTCTATCCTCACGCTCCGTCATCAGATACTCGCAGCACTGAAAGAAATCCTACTATAGCCATAGGAATTGTGAGTGTTCTCATGGGCCGTGAGACATGTGAGACTAACGAGTGTAATATTCAAGGACCTCGGGAGTGTATGTATATGCGAAGTGACCATTCAGATACCCCCTGACACCATCACAGACATACTCGCGAGTCGCGTATGGGTGGGATACCCGTATAGTACCAGATAAAAATGGTAATAAGTTCATACCATCATGTGTTTCATTCACCAAAGACGGTTTTCTCATTGGTGACGGTACGTCTCTCATTCTTCGAAGCTCACCTCCACCAGAAAATACTCATCTCATGAAAATCTCTCGAAGCTGCCCGAGTTTGGGGTATAGCAAATCCCGAAGCAACAATATGCAACCCTAAAGCACTTCTTGGGAAGAGCTGGTCAGATCCAGATGTGCAAACCCTCATCAAAGATCTCCCATATGAAGTATTGAGCGGCCACCAAGACAAGCCGATAATCAAGGTCAACGTAGGCGGAAAAGGAAAGTCGTATACGCCCGAGGAAGTCACAAGCTTGATAATCGGAGAGTTGAAACGCATGGCAGAAGTTACGATGGGCAACAACAAGACTGTAACGGCGGCCGTTATGACGGTACCCATGTACTACAATGACCAACAGAGACAAGCCATTAGGGACGCTGCCAGACTAGCCGGGCTAGACGTTCTCCGCACTCAGAACGAGTCTATAGCTATCTCTGTGGCTTATGATATGGAACTTGGAGACGATGAACGAAATTTCATCGTCGTTGATATAGGCGATACTCTTGATGTGTCTGTGTTGAATGTGGATGTGGGAGTACTTGAAGTCTTGGCCACATCACATCATGACGTTGGTGGGAATCTCTTCAATCGACAGATAGTCAACCAGTGAGTGTTTTTACAGGCACCGTGATGCCGTACTAATAGTTTAAACAGCTTGATTGAAACCTGGAAGGAAAAAACAGGCATAGACCTGGCAGCCAACCCTTCCAGCATCAGGAAACTCAACCTCGAGGTTGAAAAGGCCAAAATTGCACGCTCATCTAATGAAACGGCTATAGTGGATCTCAGGTCTATCGAGTCTACATTCGTTGAAACCCTACCGAACTCCGAGTTCGAGGACGTTGCTGAATACTTATCGATGGCGACCATGGGTGCTATACGTCGGAACCTACAAGGTCTGTTCTTATTATATTCTCGTTCTTACTTTTATAATGACACATTTTCCAGAAGCAAAATTAAAATTTGCCGAAATCGACGACATAATAATAACAGGTGGCTCGGGAAATATTCCGAAAGTATGTGAATTTCATGGCTTCCTTTAATCGGCCAGAGCGGCCTCAAGATAGAGCCTGACCTTTATTCCAGATACACGAAACCGTATCACGGGTGTTTCCTCATAAAACACTATACCATGGCCTCGGAGGCGATGCGGTAGTTATCGGTGCAGCTCGGACCGCGGCTTTGTTATCTCAACCCGAAGATAACCACTGCGGACTTCGTTTTACCGACTCTACCCCTTTTGACTTGGGGATTGTAAGTAACGCTGTTCCTACCTCAGTACTTCGTAGTGCTAATTTTTCCAATACGGATGATACGGCTCGTTAACCGCGCGTTTCTAGGAGACTGTCGACGGATTCATGGCCACTGTCGTCCCACGAACCTTCATACCTCATAGGAAAAGCCAAAACTTCACAACTGCCATCGACGGACAGTCAACTATGCTGATTAGGGTGCTCCAGGGGCAACGTGTCCTCGCTGCGGATAACCTTGTTATCGGCGAATTCGAACTTCCGCTTACGCCGGGTCCAGCAGGTACTCCGCGCGTCGAAGTTACCTTCACAGTTGTTCGTCACTACCCCCACACACACACACACTCTCTCTCTCCCTTTCTACTTTTTTCTTTTTTCTTTTGTTCCCCAATCTCCCAGGGGTTGATCCACTAAGAGTGAATTACTAACCATGAATTTATAGGACGGCGACCTAGCCATTCGTGTTAATGCGACTGATCTAGGTGAGAGTCTATTCCCAACACGATGTGGGAAAGGGGATCGTAGACTAAAGCTAAGCTAGAGACGAATAAGAGTAAATCTATCATGATAGTGAGCGAGTCTAGGTCCGTTGATAGTGAATTCGTTACTGAAACAACGCATCAGGGTCCTGACAAAGGCATGTGGATCGAGGGGGACTACGAACTTCTTGATGATACGAGCAAGGCTTTCCTCGATAACTTGTGCGACTATCCTTTTGATACCGCATTCACATAACCAGATATCTAGACACTAACTCAACGTAGGCCACAGTGGAATGAAGCCGAGTTGCGAGCACAAGTTGAAGCTCACGTCGACCTTGAATGCTATCTCGCTGCTTTGCAGGGGAAGATGACTGACGGCGAAAAATGGAACGTCAAGGATGTGAGATACAGCGCACCTGGCCGTCCCATACGACTCAGCGAACTGCTAAGCGACATCGAGAGGGTGCGGGGTGATCTAGAGCTACCTGTTGGTAGATGGGAGCCCGAGAATCTTCAAAAGCTGAAACAGGCGTTCACCTATCGGTAAATCTTAAGATTTAATCAGTCAGGAGTTTGTTTGTCCTCTTGGGTGTAGATACTGATTACTATCTCGACAACTTAGAGCTAGACCCTTCGTCGGGGAACTCGAATACGAGGTTATACGCAAGGTGAGAGGGAGGTCTGCAACCCAAGAAAATGAGCTGCGAAGAAGTTAAGTGAGTAGATCTGAAAATCGATAGCAAAGATGGTGGTCATGGCCTATTCGTCTAGCTCGTTTACCCTGTCCAGATTAGAACAATAGCAATCGTATGGAAGAAACAATCATATTTTTCCATTGAGCGGGCAAACAGGGATTAGAAGCACAGGCCATTTGCAAAGACTCTACGTTCGAACGATCTTCTTGTAAATACCACTTTTTGAATACGGATGTGATGATGCTAGGTGCCTACCTATTCGATATAGTTAATACACCAGCGAGTAGTGCGTCTACAGCGACAACTCTTTTTGATTATTATAGAATTGTCTACGAATAGCAAAAGTCGTGAAAAATAGAGATCATATTAAAACACACGAAGGGAGGAAGAAAGAAAGAAAGGGAACAAAAAAGGCTGCAAGAGCCAAAAAGAATTGTAATCTCAAGATGAACCACATCATGCGCACCTCATGATCGTAACTCAACAACAGCGGCTCCAGTATGAACATCAAGCTATCTCTATCAATTCAAGCCATCAGCCCAGGGACTGGGGGGGCATATTGGGAAGGTTGGTACTCGCTTTTCCTGTCTCTTTCCCTCTTTCCCACAAACGTGCGCAGGCGGATTGATCCCTTTTTGTAGATACCTCTTTCCTTGCCCGGTCTTTGTGCAGTCTGATGTAAACCCGTTCACACATGTCATGTGTAAACGTATTCACTAAGGACTGATTATGTTCCTGGCACAGGATAGTGTTTCCTCGTGGGACTTCTCTACGGACCCAACACCAGGGCTCCCCAGCTGACCGTTGAGCCACTCGGTTCATCCATTGAGAGATTACAAGCCAGTGTGGTGCGTTGAAGTGTGGTCAGTTATGGGCACCTATAACACGCGGACGTGTTCGATTGCCGGACTTTTACCGGGCTTGAGGCCTCCTGGACTGTATAATAGGTGATGGATGGAGGGTGCGAGATATTTGTTTGCTTGTTCTCATTGTTGTTTGTAACAATAGAGGCAATAGGAGTGAGAGTGGCGATAGCTCACCGTGGAGCCGGATTAAAACACACATAGCGGGGCCAATGGCGGCTTGACCCAGGTGTCAAAAATGCAAACCGAGTGGGTAAATCTGGGGTTAACTTTTTTACCGCCCGATACCTATTAATTCGAGAATGGTCAATATGTTCCCTTGATAATGAGGAGACCAACCAAAAAGAACAGAATTGATATGTCGGCGGTTTGAACTCCCCTCCCTGTCTATCCCTAGCTCATGGCGCACTAACATAACGCTACAAAATGTCAGGAGAGTTGTATGACATGGAATTCTTGAAAACACTTTAGGAATATCAGGACTGTCTGTCGGTATACATATTGCAAGACAATTAAAAAGAAGCTCGTCTACTTCACAAGAATATCATGGATATATCATTATGATGAGAGATTTAGCGAAGATGAGGTTAAATAGATATGGCATTGATTGATATTGTCACAGCCTTGCGGCTAAATGGAGAGAAGCAAAGGTATTGTTAGCTGCTCCATGAGGTCTTTTAAGTACGCCTTTCAATATGAATGAAGCCTATGACCTGATGCGGACTCAGGTGCGGACTCAGGTGCGGACCCAGGTGCGGACCCAAGTGGACATCCTGTAAAAAGTCGAGACCTGCTAGAGGCATTGCATCTAATATTTGCATAAATAAGTGGGGGCACGTGATTAAATGGCATATGGCATTAGAAAACGGGCCTCGATCTGCGAAAATGCAACGGAACGGTCATCATCGCCAGAGCCCTACAATTCCCGATAGTCCAGGCTTGTAAGTAATTTTCACCAGCACCTGACCAGCTCTATGACCAGCTCTACTACCTAGGTACACAATAGTCTCACAAAACCTGGTTCAACTTCCAAATCCCGTACTTCCCATTCGCCTGACTGTGGATCCGACTCGGTGACTCAACCAGTGCTGCGGGTCTGAGATGAGGCTCACAATGCAGCAGGATCCCGCTAGTCGTGGGAATCCGTGGGAATCCGTGGGAATCCGCGGGAATAATATACAATTATGGGCCATTATAGATAGTGGTGTTTTAGGAGCGGGATCGGGGTCGGGGACCCGGGCTCGGCGATCCCCATCGCTATCAATTCATGCTGCCGGTTCGTCTTCTATTAGTGGTTATTCCCATACGAGGTGCATCTACCACAGCCTAGATGTCATTTCACACAATCTCAGATGTCCAGCTACCGCCCTAGACATGGCGGTGGCACTGGTCTTCTTTGTTTGCCAGGCTCTGGCCTCAACCACAAGCCGACCCCACGTCATCTTGTCAGCTCCCTTTTCCAATGGGGATTATCGGAAGGTCCATAATGGCGAGTCAGCGAGAGGCGCAAATAAAAGCGAGGCTTGAGACATTGCTTATCCTCCCCCCTTCTGCTCTTGCTGACCAGACTTCTCAGTACATACATAATTGACTATAGATCTCACTTGGTGTTGTTTTTGTTTGAGTATTACTGCTAGTTACTCATCCTAGTACACCAAACCACACACTACATAGTTCATTCATCATTTTCCATGCTGTCCACCAGAGCACACACGACGAGGCTCTGCTCGCCAAAGCAGGCTGCCCAGATTTCCCGAGTCTTAGCGCCACTTTTAACAACGTCCACATCGCCATTGGGTACACCAGCTGGCATTCGTCTTGGCTTCATCCCTGCCGTCTCACAAAACCATCAATATGGCGTAAGAGCCTTCTCGACGACACCCGCCACCCACATGCGAGACTTTTTCCCTGCAAAGGAAACAGAACACATCCGGGAAACGCTGCCCGCATGGCCGCATCATGGCTACACCGAAGCCGAGATGCTAGACGTCGTGCCCGCGCACCGTAAGCCGGTAACGTGGGGCGATTACTTCGCCTGGAAGTTCATGCGCTTCTGTCGCTGGGGCATGGACACCTGCACGGGCATGCGCAGCGAGCAGAAGGTCGACAAGAAGAACCCGACCACCGCCACTCACTCTATCAAGCCCTTGACCGAGTCGCAGTGGATGATCCGCTTCCTGTTCCTGGAGTCCATCGCCGGTGTTCCGGGCATGGTCGCCGGTATGCTGCGACATCTACACAGCCTTCGACGACTCAAGCGCGACAACGGGTGGATTGAGACGCTACTTGAGGAAAGCTACAACGAGCGGATGCATCTCTTGACGTTTATGAAGATGTGCGAGCCAGGTACGTTTAAGAATATATGTTCTCTACGCGATTATCCAAGACTAGCCACCATCCCCATCCTCTTTAACCCCCTATCATTATAACCGGAGAATACGCTAACATGATCACCTCTTATTAGGCTGGTTCATGAAATTGATGATCCTCGGTGCTCAAGGCGTCTACTTCAACGGGCTAGTGCTCTCATACCTGATCTCGCCCAAGATCACACACCGCTTCGTGGGCTATCTAGAGGAGGAAGCCGTGCACACGTACACGATGGCCATCAAGCAGATTGACGAGGGCCACCTATCCAAGTGGTCGTCACCGGAATTCGTGGTGCCTGACATTGCAGTCAAGTACTGGCAAATGCCCGAGGGCAGGCGCACCATGCGCGACCTCATTTTGTACATCCGCGCGGACGAAGCATGCCACCGCGGCGTCAACCACACCCTGAGCAACCTCGACCAGAAGGAGGACCCCAACCCCTTCGTCAGCGACTACAAGGGTGGCAGGGCCCCGCCAAGACCTGCACTCAAGGGCGAGGGATACGAACGGTCCGAGGTCATGTAAACTGCTCGCTCCTTTAACTACCTTACTCACACTAGGGTAGTAAAGGGAGGAAGGGAGAAAGAGAAAACCCTGCCAGACTGGCTTCTTTTCCTTTCATTTTCCCATTCATGTTTTTTTTAATTGTACAATATGCATTGCATTACCAAGGCGTTGGGGCGGATAGAAAAGAAAAGAAACGGGGGGGAAACGGCGCACGATTCAGTTTCGATACCCTCCATCATATAGATCGCGACGCTATGCGCTAGATGGCTAGATAGGTAGATAAGAGGAGAACATTCGGGTCGGCGTTCCCCTTGGATATAGGGACGGATACCTAGATCTGTTCTCTCCTACTTGTCGAATAGAACAATCTCTTTTCTTTGTTGATATTGTACTTATGTTCATGTTCTTGCTGGTTTATTTTATGTTGTGCTCGTGACGTGCTCTAGAAAGGTCTACACTTGCCTGTATGGAAGCTATGGGATAAACTCTGCAGTTTAAAGCAGAGGTAATGGAGAGCATTGACCTCGGGGTCCATTGTAAAGGGGTCATTTTGTGTCCGGATCAATTGGTTCAACGTAGATTATTTCTACTCGTCAGCAACGGCTAGTTTCTCCTTAGCGATTAAGAGATATAATGTCAATTCATTGATGGTATTTTATTAGTATTGGTTGGGAATCTCCTAAGTAGATAAGATACTTCTCCCTTCATACTCTTATGGTACCTAGTAATGCATCTGTATGGCGTGGGCTAAGGTGTGCGTGCCAGCGGCAAAGAGAAAGGGAAAGGGCAGAGTGTGCTACCTAGCAAATAGGAAGGGGTAGGTCGAGGGGGGTTATATACCTCGATATGTGCGCAGCCTTTCAACAGACGTTCCACTGAAACACGTCACCATCCAAAGGCTGATGGCGCAGTGGTTAGAGTCGGCAGGACAAACGCTTGTGTCAGAGGCAGGGCCATAGACATTCAAGGGTTTTCCGGTCCAGTTTGGGATTCTGGTACGTCCTTAGCCCCTGGATTCTTTTTGCAATTTTTCAAGGTTGGCAGTTCGAGCCAAAGCTGTTTTTCCTTTTCCCTTTTCTTTTTTTCCCACGCATTCCCTTTCTATTCTTTTCATTTAGTTCCTTCTACCAATTGACTTGATTGCTAGAATTCCCACTACCTTCCCGCTACTTATATTAAAATCAAAATGGCCATTACGTCTTTTTATCCTAGGTGACTCTGCCAACCCAAGATCACGCTTTGTATCCTAAATTCTTCCCAAGTAGTCCACGACTTCCACGTCTGTTGCATCTTTAAGCAACTCGGTTGTGGATTCCGGAAATTTTTCATGCGCTGCCAATCTCTCCTCCAACGTTTTTCGAATTTTCGTGTGACTTGATTTCAACAAGCTCACTGATCCGACAGTCACAAGCAGGCGTAGCATACGCCAATTTCCCCACGATTCTGCCCTCACAGATAACCAAGCCCACACCCTCGGCAACCGTATCGTCGTAAAGCAACCCGGGGATCCGATACATCTCCGCCGCGGGAGCGCTTTGGGTCGGGGGATCCCAAACAGTGGCCCTGAAGAGAAAATCTCGTGAGCAACCTTTGCATTTCACGGCCGCCAGACCCTCTAGCTTCTTCTTGTACCATTGTGCTTCTTCGGACGCGGCTTTGATCCGAGAGAGCGATGATTGTTTCTCAGGAAGCCCGAGACCTAGAATGGACAGCAGCTTGTTGGAGGCTTGCAACGTCTCCGATCGATTCTCCCCCTTGAACGCGAGGTAATTAAGCCGCTCGACGAGTTTTCGAATGGCCTCGAGGTCGGCGGGTTGAGGCTCGTCGTTTTCCACGTCTATAGCAGATGACGCAGAGAAAACCCCTTTCCTTGCGGCTGGGGGGAAAACCCGGGATATCGCACCGTAAAAAGTCTTCGGACAGGGCCCGCTGACATCTATGATCTTCCTTGCGACTCGATGGAAGACTGATTCCGCGCTGCCGAAGAAATCGTAGTGTTCGAAGCTATGTAATACGCCTGTTGATTCTAATTTGGGCTCGATTTTACCCTCGCGAATGATGATGGGGGACTTGGGTAGTTGACGACACGTCCCATAATCCCACACATTGTGTGAGATCTTGGAATATCCACGCAGCCATGGGGCCCTCAGATCGGGTTCTTCGGAGTCAAGTGGGAGGAAGAGTAAGGGCGAATAGTCTCCGCTCTTGAGGGCATCCCAACACAAAGCCAGATACGATTCAAAGGTGTTGTTGGAGAAGATCGTACTAATTTTCGCCTCATCTTGACGCAGATTGAGAAGAAATCTCAAACTGAAGAAGTAGTCGTGGTGGTCTCGACATGCCTTCTGACCAATAATGAACATGGCGGCCCCAAGTGTGCGAAAACTGGGATCCTGGTGCTTCCACGTCTGCTGATCGTCCCAGCATGCTCGCTTTGACCATTGAAATCCTTTTGTTTGAGCAAGTTCGTTGAATCGGTTCTGGCCAAGCCTGCTGATGTATTTGCCCAAATTGGTCCCGGCGATATCACATAGGTCTGCGGCTAGTTCGTCAAAGATGTCGTAGTATTTAGACAGTATTGTTGCCTTTTTGCTTTGTATATACTCAAGCACAACCCACATACGTTCGAAATAGCGTGAATTTGTCAATTCCGCAATGCTCTCCAGAAAAACACTGTAACCAGTAGGGGCAACTACACAATTCAGGTGCGATAACGAGACGTCATGCAGGTGCATAATCATGCGGTCAGGATATGAATAAATGCTTGGAAGCTGTAATAGTAGTTGCTGCTGTGTAATAGTCTGCCACTGGGGTACACTGATGTAGTCGTGCCAGACTTCTACACGACCGAATTTTTTGGTTAGTGCTAGGAGTGATCTTATAGGAACTTGGTATCCTAGCCGTATAGCATTCGGTGTCGCCTCTCTGGCCACTTGGGCTTCGGATACCCCCTCGTGCCAGACATGGGAAATAGGGATGTATTTGACCCTTTTCGATTTTAAGCATCTAAAATGTCGGTTGAGAATTCGAATCGGGTGGGGAGTAATTGGCAATTGGGTGATATTGCTAGTGTCTTCGCCGAGTTCCTCAGACGTCTCGAAGGTGAACGTCCGAATGGGGGGTTCATCTTTATTAATGAAGTCTTGATGGCACACTGCACAGGGTGAATCCAGACCGGATCTCCATATATGTGACAGGTACCTCGATTGAGCAACCCGTTGCCGTACAGAGCCTAGGTAGATGATGATGGCCGGCTCTTGTAGTGACGACTTCGATTCCTCTGTGACAGTAATATCAGGCTCGTCAGAGAGTAGAATCGGCGAAGAAGCTCTTGCGCCAGAGCTAAGCCCACTGTCCTGATGCTTCAGAGATGGGCTGGCAACCCGAGAACTCTGAGAAAGATCGTCATATCCCGAATCCGTTCGACGACGCTTCGACCTCGGCTCTTCAGCATCTTTAATTACCACTCTGCCCATCACCTCAGCATCCACACCGTTCACAGGGCCCCTGCTGAGCCTATTATTAATTATCCTTAGCAGATTCTGACACGGAACAGCTCTTTGAGGAGAGTCAGCTTAAACCCGTATATAATCTCGTTTCAACCTTAGTTGAAGTCGTGTTTTTTCTATTGAACGAAAAGAAACACTTTGATACAATTATATGGCTCAATTACCCCAAGTATTGGGGATCCAAGGCCGCATAACTCATTGAATAAGGATTGAGCCCAAAAGAGACGAAAGAGCTAGGACTCTTATATAATAATATGCCTAGGGAGGGCGAGGTGCTCTTCAATCACCATTGGTGTACATTGATCAATTCAACCCTTGTCAATTGAAAGCGCCGAGAGCGACGTTGACTTGTGTCTTGGATAGCTAGGATACTAGTATCCGAGACGACGATTATGGTTTTGGTTTACAATACACCTGAGAGTTAGAGAGCTAGAGAGATCATGGTAGTTATACCAGCAGCCATGACGGACATACTTAACCAGTTAGTTACCGTGCGCATAACGGCCATACTGGAAAATAAACACGGTGTCTAACAGACAGCTGAGATGAAGAGATGGATAAGGTGGAGTTAAGTTGAGCGGATTTGTGGAAGGAAGGAAGCAGCAGAAGACGCAAGACCCGAAAGTCCTCATTGCTCAGTGGCTGATTCAGGACTAGCGCTTCTATTCCTCGCTACCTACATGTAGCTTAGTGTTCTCTGGGTAAGGTACCTTGGGTACTCCGTAGGTAATGTGTAGTGGGTAGTGAGTGAAGACAGCGAACAGAGGTACCTACCCGACCCGGATGAGCCTGGTAGACCTGGCAAGCTTCAACCAGATCTGGTCTGTGCACCCACCCGTTCTGCCGTTCGCTTTTCTGGCCGCTCTCTTCTTTCCTGGAAAAAGTCTCCATTAGCAAACCTCCCCCAATACCATCCAACGTCCTCCCATCTCCTCTCCTTCAATTGCACCCACCCCCGTTGCAATTGAATTTCCTTTTTTTTTCTTGAGGACTTCATATACCTCTCTAACATGTTCCGCAACGCCCTCCGCCAGTCCTCGCGCGCCGTGAGCGCCCTCTCTGCCAGTGGCAGAGTCGCTGCTGTAGGTCGACCATTCCGCCATCTGCGTCCATCCCAATGCCATCGATAGCCGCATGCGATTGGGATCCGTGTACCCGTAGCGCGAACCCGAAGCTCAATTGAGCATTCTTTTGCTATTAGCGATGCCGTTGGGGAGCTTGCAGAGCTCGCTCGCACAAGCTTTGGGGATGCCGTAGCTCCCTCGGACACTTTCGGCTAACGCTATTTTTTTCTCTCGCAGACACGAAATGCCGCACCCGCCGCCATGAACATCCAGGCCCGGTCCTACGCCGCCGATGCGAAGGCCTCACCCACCGAGGTCTCCTCCATCCTAGAGCAGAGGATTCGAGGTGTTGCCGAGGAGGCCAACCTCGCTGAGACTGGCCGTGTCCTGTCTGTCGGGTATGTGGATCCGGTTAGAGCGAGATTTTTCCGTCGCCGCAGCCTCCTCCTCTAAAACAATATCAATATTCCCTCCATACGTCACCCAGCTGCAACGTCGACGACGCCGGCCGAAGGAGCATTGTCTTGTCCTACCCACGAGACAATGTCGTTGCGCTCATGTCATCGCTTTTAAATGAATGAGGGATATTTTGTTGCTAACGTCGGAGTCTGACAGTGATGGTATCGCCCGTGTGCACGGTATGGCCAACGTCCAGGCCGAGGAGCTGGTCGAGTAAGCTGACTTGTACCAAAATTTACAAACGACGTACTCTAACCCTCTTCAGGTTCGCCTCCGGTGTCAAGGGAATGTGCATGAACTTGGAAGCTGGCCAGGTCGGTGTTGTGCTTTTCGGTTCCGATCGTCTAGTCAAGGAGGGTGAGACTGTCAAGCGTACAGGTGAAATTGTAAGTCGCTCTCCATACGTGATGCACAAGTTTACATGTATCTAATCGCCCTAAACTATAGGTCGATGTTCCCGTCGGCCCTGAGCTGCTCGGTCGTGTCGTCGATGCTCTCGGTAACCCCATCGATGGCAAAGGACCTATCAACACCAAGCAGAGGCGTCGTGCTCAGCTGAAGGCTCCTGGTATCCTGCCTCGCCAGTCCGTCAGAGAGCCAGTACAGACTGGTCTTAAGTCCATCGATGCCATGGTTCCCATTGGCCGTGGCCAGCGTGAGCTTATCATCGGTGATCGTCAGACCGGAAAGACTGCTGTTGCTCTAGATGCTATTCTCAACCAGAAGCGATGGAACAACACCAACGACGAGAAGAAGAAGCTTTACACCATCTACGTCGCCGTCGGTCAGAAGCGATCCACCGTTGCCCAGCTCGTTAAGACTCTTGAGGAGAATGATGCCATGAAGTACTCCATTGTTGTCGCTGCTACTGCTTCCGAGGCCGCCCCTCTGCAATACCTTGCTCCTTTCACCGGCGCCTCCATGGGTGAGGCCTTCCGGGACTCCGGAAAGCATGCTTTAGTCATCTTCGACGATCTGTCCAAGCAGGCCGTTGCTTACCGTCAAATGTCTCTGCTGCTCCGTCGTCCCCCTGGACGTGAGGCTTACCCCGGTGACGTCTTCTACCTTCACTCCCGTCTGTTGGAGCGTGCTGCCAAGATGAACGACAAGCTTGGTGGAGGTTCCATGACCGCTCTGCCCGTCATCGAGACCCAGGGTGGTGATGTGTCTGCTTACATTCCTACCAACGTCATTTCCATCACCGACGGCCAGATCTTCTTGGAGGCTGAGCTGTTCTACAAGGGTATCCGACCTGCCATCAACGTCGGTCTGTCCGTGTCCCGTGTCGGTTCCGCTGCCCAGGTCAAGGCCATGAAGCAAGTTGCTGGTTCCCTGAAGCTTTTCTTGGCCCAGTACCGTGAGGTCGCTGCCTTTGCTCAGTTCGGTTCTGATCTTGATGCTTCCACCAAGCAGACCCTGAACCGTGGTGAACGTGTAAGTACATCATATCATGTCCCAGTCACTTGAAGATACTAATCAAGCCTTTGCAGTTGACCGAGCTTCTCAAGCAGAAGCAGTACTCTCCTATGGCCGTCAATGAAATGGTTCCCCTCATCTTCGCTGGTGTCAACGGTTACCTCGACTCAGTTCCCGTCAACAGAATCCTTGAGTGGGAGTCTGATTTCCTGGCTCACCTGAAGACCAACGAGGCGGATCTCCTCGCCACCATTGAGAAGGAGGGCGCCCTCAGCAAGGACCTGGAAGCCAAATTACGGGATGTTACCTCAACCTTTACTAAGAGCTTTACGTCGTAGAGTATTTGAATTATATTAGAGAGGAGGTTGGCGGGGGGCATACTGTCTATACCTGTGGATCTCAGTGGGACGATCTTGTTTTGTTAGAGGCGGCGAATGCTGAGTGGTGCTAAATACCGAGGATACGGGCTAGAAGTGGACAAATTGCCAGTTCCAGCCCTTGTAAATTAGAGCCTAAAACTCAAAGAGCACCTGATTCCTTTTGTCTTGTACACTTGAAATATCTATGATTGTGAAATTTGTTGCAACTGTCTACTTATCACACCATTTTAATAGGTTTTCGACTTGTACTACCTCCTACTTTCAAATTTCAGTACGTGGCGAGCTTACAGAGTCACAGCAATATGTGGAATAGGTTCCCCGGGACTCCCTTTGGATCATAAGGAATTGTTCGGTGCCTGAAGCTCATTGCCCCTTATATCGAGTATTTTAGCGCCTGGGTTCTCAAGACAGAAGAAAAATTGGGTGAGATAGCTCATTAAGAACATATTTATATAACAACATGCCCTATATTCATGGTTACATTTCTAGTAGAATAAGATCTATTAGGTCGCGTTGGAAAATGCTGCGCCCTCATCTCCCCCACCAATCGAATAAGTTTTCCTGAGACGGAAATCAACGGTCACTGACTCGTCGGAGTAGCTATTTGTACCTATTAAATCTAATTGCCAACTCAAAAGTCTATCTAAATAATAACCTAATTGTTTATATACATAAATTCTTTGGGAGTAATCAAGTGTGATCATATATCGTGTAATTATATCATCTGTTTATTAGCAGCGTAACAAATCCGGAAGCGTAGTTGCACTTTTTGGTAGGATATAGTAGAGCTCCGGGGCTCCAGTGAGCTCCGCATTTCCCGAAACTTGACATCATCGACCTCCGTCATGATTTTCCCCCCCAAGCATTCAAGTACTTAGCTCGCTTAGTTATTCTATATATGAGATCACACTCACAATTAAATTCTATTTGAATTACATTTTAAACTTTGAATTTGAGAGCCTATAACTAGGGATATCATTCCATCACGCTTCACTATAGAGCCGGCTCAAATGACAGACCAGGTGAACGAGATGTCGTCCGCAACGAAAGGGGTCCTGAACAAGGTGCGCCAGATGGTGCCGCCGATGCTCGAGAAGTTTCATAAAGGTGTGAGGACATGTATCCCGACTGCCACAGTGCTGCTAGAGAGGGCCATTCAGCAAGAGGAGTTGACGCGCTGACGATGGCTGCGCCCGACTTCTAGGTCAGTTAGGTCGTGTAGCTGTCATCGGCGGCAGCGAAGACTATACCGGCGCGCCTTATTTCTCAGCTATGGCTTCAGCAAGATTAGGATGTGATATGGTGAGTGATGACAGTTTCCTCTCTCTCTCTCAGCAGGCCAACATGGCTTGATCACTTGCGCCACTAGTCCCTGCGCAGTCCTATATATGTATCTGTACATGTATCTATCAAAATGGTAATGCATAGCTTAAAGATCGAGTTGGTTAATCTATCTAACCTATATATCTATCTAGTCACACATCATCTGCACGCCCGGGGCGGGCGCCGTCATCAAGACATATAGCCCGAACCTGATGGTCCACCCGCTGATGCGGCAGTCCTCCAAGGACAAGGATAAGGGGGACCCGGAGCAAGTCGCAGGCGGCATCATCGACATGTTACCCCGGCTCCACGTGCTCGTCATCGGCCCCGGACTAGGGCGCGACCCGCTGATGCACGAGACGTGCGCGCGCGTGCTGGCCGCCGCCCGCGAGCGCAAGATGCCGGTCGTCCTGGACGCCGACGCCCTGGCCATCGTCACCAAGTCGCCCGAGCTCGTCATGGGCTGGCGCGAGGTCGTGTTGACTCCTAACGTCGTCGAGTTCGGCCGACTCTGGAAAGGCGTGTTCTCGGACCGGGACCAGGATGGAGGAGGCGCAGGCGCGAAGGAATCCGGGCAGGTCGAGACCCTTTCTAAAGCCCTTGGCGGCGTGACGATAGTGCAGAAGGGCGGGAAGGACTTCGTCAGTAATGGGGAGACGACGCTCGTCGTTGACCTACAGGGCGGCTTGAAGAGGTCTGGTGGCCAGGGGGATACCCTCACTGGGAGCATTGCGACGTTTTTGGCCTGGCGCAAGGCGTATCTTGATGGGCTTTGGGACCACGGCGGGCATCTGCAGGAGACTGAGACGTTGGGTCTTGCGGCTTTTGGCGGCGCTGCTATCACTAGGGTGAGTTTGCGCGTCTTGTATTGCATTAAAGCTCTGTTCAACGACGTCGTGTATACACATTCGAGAGAAGGGTGTGTTGTTAGTCTAGTGCTAACGTGGGCTCACTTGGTGCTCAGGAATGCTCCCGGCTCGCTTTCGAGAAGCACGGTCGAAGCTTACAAGCTAGCGACTTGACGGAACAAGTCCATACCGCCTTCATGAATATCATTGGCGAGCCTACAAGGTATGGTTTCTCTGCTCTACTTCGAACTTATGATGTAGGAGGTATCAAGGCTAACAGGTTGTAGCTAGGAGATCTCATGTCGCACATCTCTAAGAAGTGCCCTATAAAGCGTGCGAAGATGAGTTTTGCTCGAATATTGTATTATTGTCAGAATTTCTAGCCTTGGTTCACGATGCTAGCTAGGTACGAATATCGTAGCGTGGCAGGTAGATTTAACATCATTTTTTCATGAGCTCATGCGTCGGTAATGGGTATTATTCCTTTATAATAGGAAGGTTCGCTAAGAAAGATTGTATGCATAGAAATCGTAGAAATCACCCACAAGGACACAAGGACGCGAGGCGATATAAGGATATTCTGCAGCTCCTTTCCTCTTAATTCTCCCACACTTGCATGAAGATATGAGTGATGAATAAGAACAATACAAGTTGGGGTTCTTCACGTGATCCTCCTCATAGTCCACCGACCATAAGATATCATCTATGCAGATGTAACCACCGTCTTTTTATATGATATCTGTATAGATCATTCCCAGCTCATTAGCGCTAAGGCTCCTAGGGAACTGCAGCCATGGCGTTGGGCCAGCACCCGCCTCCACTATGCGTTCGTTGTCTATGCCATGGGCGCGATATCATCATACCTTCTCTCACCACCAAAATTTATATAGCTTGAGTGATGATACTGGTCAGTGAGAGACATACGCAGGTGCTAAAGAAGCAGGCAAGAAAGCAGGCAGGACGTAAGCATTAGTGTAGAACTTTCGATAAGCCACAGAAGCCGAAACTTGGAGCCATCACATTGGACCATCCAAGCATGCAGCTGAACCATGTAACCAATCAAGCAGGTACTATTGCCCGTGTCCTGGACATGCGACAATGAGCCCCTCATCTAGGTTGGAGTTTCACTACGAGCTTCACCTTATAAAATCCCGGTAGTTCGTTTTTGTGTCGCAACATACATTTCACTATTCCCTCGTCGATCCCGCGGACTCTCAGCGCACTGAGCTATCAGCATTAGGGGAAAGATGCACAAGAAAAAACACCGCTCTCCTCTCCATGGAACAGGCTCTCAACGCTCAACTCAGAGCGATCCTATGTGTCCTGAGGTTCCCATCACTCGGGTACCGTCAAATGCGTACCGTGATGTCAAGGACTCACAGTCTGAACTGCCAGAAAGGAACCCATTCCTACCCAATCCCCCTTTTTGGAATGGGCCGCCTGCTGTTCCGAACGATGGACAGTTCCCCAGGCAATATGTGACGTTCACCCCACCGGTCGCTTCATATCGAGGACCTCACGAACTCTACGGAAATCACTCTGGCGGATATTTCCGTCCGAGGATGCCTACAGCAGACCCTCGGTATAGCCAGCCCTACAGGTCTCATAATATTGATCACGCCAGAGAACAATGGCGGTTATCTGATCCATACTTCCAAGACCTTACATCGGAGCCCGAATTTAATCCTTCTGTGCAAAGAAATCTGAGCGAACGACGGGTCCATAGCCCTCACCCTTCAAGCCCTTTCCTGTCGCAGGAGAGGAAGCAGGGTAGTCAGCGCCACAGAAAATCAAAGGAATTATCGAGAGCGTGGACACTTCAATCTGGAGACCAGCATAGCGGACGGCGGTCCCACAGTCGGAGCCCAGATCGACCGGGGAACGTTGGTCCTGACGAAGCATCGCTGTCCAGCTCGGCCCTGAACGGGACTGGGTTCACCTTGCCTTCAAGAATGACCACAAGTTCTATTCCTACTTCCATAGGAGAAGTGCCCTTTCAGTACCGCCCAATCCAGGCAACCGAATTTCGACTTGTTCGTCTCCTCCCGGCAAACATGTCAATGATCAAATGCGAGATCCTTCATGCATCTCTAGAGGCTGAGCCGCAGACACTGAAGTACATCGCTGTCTCGTATACATGGGGTGATGTCGATCCCAACATCAAAATCCAAGTCGATGGATACCCATTCTATATCACCCCCAATCTCTATGGCGCGCTGAAAAGGCTTAGAAAGCAGCACCGGTCCGTCATGGTGTGGGTGGATGCCTTGTGTATAAACCAGCGAAATAAAGAAGAGCAGTCTCAGCAAGTCGCGTTGATGACGAAAATATATGGACGAGCACAATCCGTTGCTGCCTGGCTTGGACCCGAGTTAGACGGCAGTAGACAGGCCTTTGAGCTGATACAAGAAATATTCGACCAGGAAGATTCAAATTCGGTATCAGACATAATCGCAGACAAGCAGTGGAGGCCCCATTTCACCGCTGTCGTGAATCTTTTCGAAAGGGACTTTTGGAGCAGGCTTTGGATAGTACAGGAGATCCTCAACGCAAAGTCGGTCTATTTCTACTGCGGCGACTCCGAGGTAACCTGGCACGTTCTTCAAAGTGTTTCTGCCATTTTCAAACGTCACGAAGCGGATATAAAGTATCATTTCCCACGCGGCATGAAAGGCTCACGGCAAGGGCTGTCCTATGCTCACACCCTCGTTTCGCAAGGACCAGCGAGCCTCAGTATCCTGAAACCACAACCAGAAGAGGGACCGGAATCTCTCCTCGAGGTGCTCCGGATCTGCAGGACGAAGCTAGCCGCCGAGCCGCGAGATAAGGTCTTCGGCGTCCTGGGCATCTTACCTGAAAGTGTTCAGTACCACTTTCCTCCGGATTATAATGCGTCGTTAAGAGAAGTATATACGAACGTGGTCGATCTCCTTCTCCATACGACTCGTCGTGTCGACGTCATATGCAACGCAATTTACTTCCCTCTCTATACGAGAACGGTGAAACTGCCCACCTGGGTGCCCGATTGGTCGCATATCCCATCCACGGCACCACTCGGACCATCATACGACTTCTCCGCGGCCAGCGATATCGATGCTGATTTCGATTTTCTCGATCCAGCGCAGCGAACCAAACTCAAAATTTCCGCTATCTCCATCGACACTCTGAAGACACGAGGCAATCCGGTGGGGACATTCTGCACCTTGGACGACTATCTGATGGCTTTCCTACACTGGCAGGCCGGGCCTTTCGCCTCGCTTGTGGCCGATGAAGATGACGCAGAGATCCTGAAACAGAAAGACGAGGCGTTCTGCCGAACACTAGTACTGGGGAAAACACCAGGTAGCCTCGGGGCAAGCGCATGGATGAGAACATGCTACTACGTATTCGCCTCGCTTATCAGCGAGCGTTTACCCTCGATAGGCCTTACCGACCGCCTACAGAAGCACGTGGCCCAAATAGACGGTATTAAACCCGGTGAGAGGCGGATGATCTTGCAAAATAACTGCGCTTTGAAGATGGAAGGTCGGTGCTTCTTCATCACAGAGAGCGGGCTCATGGGGATGGGGTCTGGCTTCATGAAAAGCGGCGATACGATCTGTGTGCCCCTGGGCTGCAAAACGCCCATTGTTCTACGACAAGATGGAAATGATGAATACCGCTTAGTAGGTGACGCATATGTCGATGGCTATATGACTGGGAAGGCCGTTAAGGAGTGGAGGGACGGGAAAAGGACACTAGAAAATTACGTTCTACATTGAGGTCTCTCTCTCATTTTTTGGACGACATGATATATCTTACGACGTTATACGATCTACTTTCCAAAACTAGATTTGTCTTATTTTATGCTGTTTAGCCTTATCATTGTAACATACACGCTCTAATCCACATCTTCCTCTTACCTTGTTACGCTACGAGGGCTCGGAGTACCGTTGGTCAAGGTTAATCAGTTGAACCATGGACGGCCGTGTTCGCATCAATTGGTTTTATTCTACGGGAAGAGAAGTACTTATAATACAATATGCATAATAGAAAATCGTGTGAAACGAAACTTTTCATTGATTTATTATGTTATGTTCTCTTTTCATACATCAGTCATCGAAATGGATATTTCCATTGTTGTAAAGCCATCATCTGCGGGGTGTAAGAGCAAGAACAGCTTTCTCATATAGGTTTCGCTCGCTTCTAGATGCCGTCGTCGGGCATAATCCACCTAAGGTGGGAGGTTAACAATTTATATAGTCAGACTCAAGAACGGAGTCTCGCTGAGGAATTCCCGCCACGGAGCGTTAGGCACATTTGATCCGGCTGCGGTATATCCGTGATCACTAGACCTTAGAGATGGAGTTTCTTATATCCTGGCGAGGACTCGTGGCTTTCCTTAATTCGAATGTTGGTTCAATTAAAGTTTCAACGAGAGCTTTTGCGTCTGCGTATAGCTGCCTCAGAAGGAACGCCTGCTTTGCGGAAGTGCTCATAGGGATAACGGGATTGAATGTCTGTTTCGAGTAGGCTGCAAAAACAATCCCTCGGTTCTTAGGATGAGCATGGAAGAGACGACCAGGAACCCTTGACGGGCCAAAGGCAGGAGTATACTCGCTGTAGAACGGTCGGATCCACCCACGAGAGATATCGTCAGGGCGCGCATCGACATTTCGATACTCGTTCCAGTAATCACAATTCAGTGCGGCGAGGTGAGTGTCAGTAACAATCTCAAAAGGCGATGGGACTTCGTTGAGACCATATGCAGCTAACAAACGGCCGCTTATATTTGCCGTCTTTGTAGGGGCGACATATCCCCCCATCGCTGGCGCATTCGTGTGCCCAGGCCCGCTTGCTACGGCAGTAGGCGAAGCATCTAGATGCCGGTCGCCATCTACGGGCCATAAACTCAGTACATATAAAACGGCAAAGTCGTATTTCTTAGCTAGTTCCGCGGCTCGGAGTGCCCCGAGAGTGTCTCGGGGGTTGGCCGGAGAATAGGTAAGTGCAAGGAGGTGATAGTTAGTTGGTGTCGTAGGTGGAGTAAGATCTTCATGTACGGGTTTGAACGTAGTAAGTCGCGAAGCTGGAGTTTGTGATAGATGACTCTTCCTATAAGAGTTGCAAATGTGTCTATGGGGAGGCGTCGGCGGGACACACACATAACGGGTGGGAGGTTGGCTTTCAGCAATGTCCTCATCGCTCAAAGCATAGAAGTCGTCGAATGTAGGTTCTTTAAGAACGCTGCACTTGGGAATTTGCGACGTCGAAGTGGAGAGTGTTGATGTACTAGCAGGTCTTTGCAGCTTTGAGCGTAGGAAACCATCGCTATTGCTCTTGAGAGTACTACGAAGCTTCGAGTCCTCTAGTCTATTACCCCAGCTTTCTCGGATACTTCGTCTGCATCTGAAGTCATTGAGGTTGTCGGGTGTGGTGAGACCCATTAGTATCGCGCGGGCAGTACTAGGGCGCGGCGGGTTCAAGCCATTCAAGGACATAGATCGATTGATCGTGGGTTTCTGACCTACCTTGTCAGGATCAAAACCCGACACACAATCTATCAAGAGCATTTCGCTAGATGGCATAGACTGTTGGCGTAGGTTCAAGGTCAACTTTTCCGCAGGGCTCTGTGATAAAAGTGAAGAGCGTGGAACGGTTTGCCGGCTCGGGTTATCCAGGGACTTGTCGCTGCCTGGCACCAAAGAGACGAAATCTGGGGAGGGAAGCAATGTAGACTCTATGCTGTTGTCTTTATGTTCCCATGAATAACGATTCGAGAGTGCTTTAAATTCGAGTGGATTAAATAGCACGGATACATGCGTAGGAGTCCAATCTAGCAACCCCGTCTCCGTATTACTAGTAGACGGCGATTGTTCTCGTAATGCATCATTAGAATCTCCCGAGCTACCTATTGGTCGACGGTTTCTGAATAATGAATCTTCTGGAAAGCGAAAGCGGGAGGAGCGAGATTTAGTTGGCGAATTCTTATTACTGTGCTGTGAGGACGAAACCGAAGGATCTGAGCGACCAGGCCGGTTAACTATGGTAACACTGGAGGCGATCGAGGATCTCTTATTTAATGCTTCGTGTATGGTCGGTACACTCTGACAACGACTCATATCTCCCTCCGGACCGTCAATGTGAGCGTCCCTGGGCGTCATATGCATCGATGTAGGTCTAAGGTATGACGGTGCTGGAAACATTGGTGAGGACGGTCGACGGTTAACAAGCATCGAGGCATTCTGCTGTTGTTGTGTGGGCCTCTCCCTGCCTCGCCCCCTTCGCCTCGACCCGGCAAACAACTTTTCCAATTTCTCGAACCCGTGTACCATTTTACATGCATTAAGTGACAATTTGTTTGCTTGTGTCAGCTCTCTATCTCAAAATTAGTCCTCAACGCCAGTATAGGGGACTGTAAGTAGAGCCGCATGCACCAGAATACCGGGGGAAATGGCACCGACCTGATATGGGACATAAAGGTAAGTGGATATAGTCCGATGAACCCAAGAAGAATCCGAACAGAAAGTCCGCTATGAGTTCAGATTGGTGGCCAGTGATCAGCCAAAGATATTGAGAGGTAACGACACCAGAGGTATCTCTCCGTGGGTGTGTGGGAGATCTAGGTTGCAAGTATCCGATGGCGGGATACAAGTAACACGGATAATAAGAATTGGCGACACATGTGCGGAGGCAACCTTACACAAATAAATATGCCGACTTGTGCTAGATGGGACGAACGTAAGGGGCTCGAGGGAACTCTCCCGAGGCTAGCGATAATGGTGTAGATGACGGGGATATATGTCCCTTGATACCCTCCGTCTCTACACTAGAGGCTGGAGGGGGCTGCGCAGCTAGAAGGGTCGTAGGTCGTAGATAGTGTATACTGATTTAGAAGAGGATGGTGTGTCTCGGATAGGTCTGGAACGATATCACATACGTCTTGGGTGACATGTACAGTGGCGTCTGGGGTTGCCGATTCCTCGCGGTGGCTTCCAGCGCTCATGGAAAACTGGGAAACCGGGCCTGGCTACTCGCATATACGGACAGCCGGCCATGCGAAAATTTGAGATAAAACGCGGCGTGCCTGCGGACTCGATGGCTGGCAGAAAACAGTATGGAGAGGAATTGAAAGAAGAGGAATGTGAGGTGCAACGTTTTGTAGGTGACACCCCAGGGGCATGTCTTGGACTAACAAGAGTCAAGCCAGGCCTAGAAGTCAAGCCTAGAAACAAGCCTAGTAACGAACAATGATAGAGGGATCGCGTATGTTTCTTTTTGGTTCTTATTTCCTTCGACCCTTTTTTTTCTCACTCTCTTCCCGTTGGCCAGTACGAGTATGTAGATTCAAGTTTGTTGGTCTAAGAAAGATGCTGGGACATCAGGTATTTTGCTTAGACCATTGTTAGGTTGGGTACCTAGGTACAGGCTGGGGTGGCAGAACTGGGATGAGAGGGTGGAGGAGGGTGGGCATTGCCGTCATTGGCTCAATGGACAGTGAAATGTTCGTTTTGGGAATGTGCAACCAACAGGGTATGGTGGTTATGGTGGTGGCTGCCAGACAAAGAGGAAAAAGAAGTGCATTGGGTCTCCACGATTTACCAGTACTAAGTCTGTGCTGAGGCACATGCCTACCTAACCCAGGCCCTACCCCAGGCAGGTACAGCGCCTATTTACTTCCAACCATGGTACCTTCCTGCCTATATAAGTACTTAGTATGTGTATACTTATGTATGTATATGTCTGCTATATGTATTTCAAAATCCTTACCTATATATCTATCTACAAAATGTGTAAAGCAGAGTGAGCCAACAGGGAAGGGGAAAGGAGGTGGGAGCCCAAAAGGAACCGCCCCTATCACGTCTCAGGTGGCCCTGTCCAGTTCGAGGATATATACTGTCGTTGTTGTCACACATCACCAGTTGTTGTAGAGATACCAGGTTCCGAGGCAGACAACCCTAGTCAATTGTACACCTGCGCTTCGGTGTGGACTTTGGGCAGACGATGATGGCGCTGCTGCTGCTGTTTGTTGTCGATATGAAAGCAAGGCGGGTCTGCCACCTACAGCTAGCTATGCAGGTATAGGCAAGTCAATCTGTCAGTTGGAATGACAGTAGCCATGAGGTCGCCCTGATCGAGTGCTATAGGGATCTATCTTGCAAGGGCGCCTATTACCGAGTCTGAAAGTCCGTGGGTGTGCGAACATTGCTTCAGCCGCAACAGCAATGCATCTCGAGGTGGCATGACAGTTCATGTCAAAGACGATATTCGCCAGATAAACTCGAGAGCAATGCTGTAGCTAGGAATATCCAAGAAATCGGAACTCGAAATCGGTTGGCATTGCCGACTAAAGAAGACCAGGGTTATTCGTCACTGCCTATGTAGGTACACTAGTCTCCCTTGTGATCTCTCGTTTCGGACGACACCCCTGGCTTGGGCGCAACGCCTTAACTGATCTAGTATACCTTGAGGCTGGCTCAGTGACAATGCAACTCTGTTACGGCTTAGCTTACCCAGGTCCTGGGCTGAGCAGTGATGGTTACTCGGAAAGGAAGAGGGGTTATCGACATACTCAGTATGAAGAAGATAAGGAAGAAGTGAATCATGCGCTCAGCCATCGGTCTTCTCAAGACTATGCGTACAAGCCTTTCCACCAAAAGCAATCCTAGCTCACACGCGTTGCGATGAAAGCCGCGCAAGCCACGCGCGCATGAGTTGACCAATCAGCCACCCTATTATATGGTACGGTAGATACTGTATAGTACTATCTGCCCCATCTAGTTTCCCGGCCGAGTCGGACGGAACCCCATAGCTAGACTTCAATGGGTACAGACTCTGTGATAAGTAAGTGAGTGATCTGATGCTTAATCTATCCATCACCATCCTGTAAGTAAACCTGCTTTAGATAAAGCCTTATCAACTGACAGTTAATTTCCTCTAACATCTTCATAGCTCAACTATATATACCTACTATCTATATTCTGCCTAGGTGTGTACCGGTATCTCCCATCACTCTACAATACTGCACACAGTGTCACGTAGCACTCCTCTTGTCTCTCAAGATGTCTTTATTTTGTCTCCCAACCTGCATGTTCTGGAAATTAGTAACTTTATTATGCGTATACTATACTAGTCCAAAGACTCTCTTCACCTTGCTTCCATGGTTCCGGATCAATGTCTTGCTTTCATTTGCTCAATGATCTGCCTACTGCGCATCATTGCTTAGCGGTGTTTGGGCTACACTAGGTAGCACTAGCGCGGCCCCGTACTTCATCGGACAACTTCATGACTGCCAGGCCCCGATTGCGTGACATCGCACAGGACACAATGCAACAATCGGCGATATAGTGACGATATCCCGCCCCCAAGATGGCTTCGGACTAAAGTAACGAAATACAGTACTCTCTTGCAGTGTATCTACATTCATTCATACTCTTCTACAATTACCCCTACAGAGACTTTGGGTATAATTACAGGGGATACAAGCTTCTGATAGAAGTTGCTCCCGCTTTCAGCTCTCAACAGACCTCAAACCACACCGCCTAGCGCTTCAATAGTCTTTGATTTACCTCTCAACGAGATCAATTTTCGTATACAGAAAAATTTTCGATGATTCTCAAGCAGAATACTGACACATCATTGCAGAAAAAAGATTAGCTTTCTCAGCTGGCAAATCGGATTAATATCCACAGTGTAAGTGCGTCGAGACAGTCTCTGACACACCATCAGTTCGTGCTCTGTACCTCCTTACCCCTTCCCTAGCAACACAGTTGTCTTGTCTTATCCCACGGCAAGCTGCTTGAGAGTAGCGGGATGTCCGGCCCGTCAAGTCCATTGTATGCCTCAAGCTCAGGGCACCTACGCGGGCTTCTTCGGTGATATGCGCACCGACTACAAACAGCATTGTGTGATATCAAATGTAGTGTTTCGTTGTTCACTCGGTCGCCTAACGGCATGCACACAACAAACACGCGTTAGACATTCTCACAACCCCTGTTGTGCTTCTACGCTGTCTTTTTGAGTATTCTATCTGTTAGAGACCGTCTTGGTCCTAGTTATGCCTGTGTATTCCAGTTATAGTCGTACTATTCTTAATTTTCTTCCCTATTGAACTTTGCAGATCCAAGACGATGAATCACCCCAACTATCCTCCGAGGAGAAATATACTATACGAATGCAATACAAGACTCATATTAGCCTAGGCGGGCAACATAACTACTTACACATAGGAGACGACTAATCGCTGCCCATTTCGACATATGCACCTAATGTGTATACGTTATCTGCTTTTTCGTCTAGTATTCTTATATTTCTGCCATACTCTGCTTTCACTATTGATTCCCAGGTACTATGGCAAAAGTTAACACTACCAAGAGTATTAGGAGAGAGCATCGCTAACCTTGAAAGAGTGTATACTATAAATTACGTGAATAATAACAGTTGCTCACCAACCGTTTTCGGCATTTAATTTCATCTATGGGGTTCTGACTGACGAGGACCTAGGTCATCAGTCCAAGCATATTGTATTTATCAAGGTTTCTGTGTATGTGTCCGTAACCGTGACGGTCACGAAAGCAGTGCTAACGCTTGTAGACAGTTCAATGATAGTAAGAGGAACCGCGCGAACCTCCTCTTCCTCCTCCTCCATCCCCTCTTCAATCTCTTCGCTTTCCTCCTTCCTTTCCTCCTCCTCAGTATCATCGATAAACGCCATCGCGAACTCGTCAGCATCATTACCGTGCTGGTGATGATGATGATGATGATGATGGTGGTGGTGGTGATGGTGATGGCGACCAGTCGGCCTCAGCGGTGGGCTAAGCGTGCTACCATCATGATAGTACACCGTATCCGTCGTCGTCACCTGCGTCACCGTGATGTACGTGTTCAGCATCCCCGTCAGAAGCGCGCTGGAGGGGAGCCATCTCGGCGCCGGCAGGTTCGTCACCCAATGCTCGCGTTCCGCGCCGCTGCAGACGAATTGCGGGAGGTGCCCTTGGTAGGGCCGCTTTGGGTATTTGGTATAGATCGGGATGACGGCTTCGGGGGCTTCGTCGTCGTCATCTTCGTCGTCGTCGTCGTCGTCGTCGTCGTCATAATATGGGAAGTAGATGTCGCCGGGGCTGGTGCCGTTTCCTGGGAGGGCGGTGGTGGTGCTTGGGGTTGGTGTTGTGGTTGGGCTTGGGCTTGAACTTGTTCGCGGGTCGGGGATCGCGGTGGTTGTAATCGGTGGCAGCATCGTGGTCGTTGTCTCGAAGCCGCTGTCGTAGCTTATCGTGAGGTGGTACCTGTGGCAGTCTTTGAGGTGATGTGTCAGTTATATGTGCACACACGCGCACACATACATAAACATGCATTGATATATATATATTAAATCACGTTGCGTTGATAAATGAGAGTAGGTATGTTGGATGAGTAGCTAGGCTACTAATACTGAGAACGGAACGTGGCCAACTCACCGACGCCCTTTCGTATGTCGGGCCATTCATAGGGTTCTGTTATTGCGACGACGACGACGCTGAAGACCACGAGACATATAGATGTCTTCATTTCTATTTATTGTTTTGCCTGTTGGCGATATGTTGTTCTTGTTGGCATGTATGTACGACTAATAGGGGTAACGTCGAAAGGCCTGACTGGTCTTGAACACACAACGTTCAAATAAGTTGGTATGGAAAGTCCCCTTCCGTCCCCTCTCTCCGCGAAACCCAAAGAGAAAGGCTGAATGAGCTAAAAATTCTATGTTCTGACCTAGACTAGACATTCCGGAGCTAGAATCTTCTAGCATTGAGTTTATGGAGAGGTGGTACTGTGGAAACGCTGGCGAAGTTTATATACTCGACAAAATGTGTCTGCATTATTTATAGGCTATGATATACGCTGCAATGAGTAGATGGATGACTCTCTGAAAGGTTGGCAGAGTGTGGCAACATGACTCTAATTACGGGGACTATATCAAATATACTAGCAACCTGGGTTCCTCTGGTGATGAGGATACTCTGCGGGATACCGATGTCTCTGAGGTCGAGGAGATGAATCATCCTGTTGTGTATCATCCTTATGAAAGACGCCTCACATAATCTAAATTCCGGAGCATTTTTATTATTACTCTTAATTATGATCTATGAAATGTATGTATCTTAGTTCATGTTCTTTCGGTTACTTTTGGAGTACCTCTCCACCAAAATCTATTTCACCGCAACCGTTCTGTGTGCTTCTGGCAGAACCTCAGGTCACATTTCCAACAAGCGCCCGGCTCACGCCATTCCGTACTCAGCAGCATCCATATACAAATCAATAAGGCACCCAGCGCTCCATGCTTGTGTGGGACTTGAATCGGCGCAATGCTGACCGTCCTTCTGTGTAAGCTCGGTCAACCCAGCCCACGGGCTACTCTCTATCATCTCCTTGCAACCGCTTAGGCGTCTTGTAACTTGTTGGAAGGCTTCTACGCGTCCTTCCTTACTATTTCGTCTTGCAAGATCGAACTTGAGAAGAGCACGTAAAAAGAAGCCGGTAGGCCAGAGCCATTCCGGTCCCTGATGATAATTGCGACCCTTCGATGTAGCAAAATCGGTGGAGTCTTCGCTGTTGATGTAGTACGGACGGTAATTCAGATCCATGGGATCAAGTGTTGCCATGCCTGTAGGCCCGCGCAAGACTTCATCCGCGAGAATGAGAGCATCCATAGCGTGGTCCGGGTCGAAGAGATCAGGAGCCACGGTCATAGCAATTGCAAAGTTCGGGCGCAATTGATAATCCTCGTACTCCTTGCCAGAGCGGAAGAGATCTTTATATATACCACGCCTATTCACGATATTGGAGTTTATGGCATATTTGCTGTCGTCGGATGGGCTCTTAGGTACGTAATAGCTGTGCTCAAAGCTTGATTTTAGTAAGTCAGCCCAGGCAGAAAAGGTTATATCGGTGCCGTCGGACTTCCTAACACCTTTGTGCGGGTACTTCCCCTCGGAATTCAGTTTGGCAAGCCACTTTAGAGTACTGTAGAGAAGACCGGTGATTTCAATGGCCGCGCCATCACGAGGAGTACCTGGAATACCCTTCGAACCAGCGCGTTCACTTTCACCCATTTTATCCATCCAAGTACCGCAATTGAATTGATTGCCTCCAAATATTATTCCGTTAGACCAATCCACATTAATTTCGATGTTAAAGCCTTCATCTCGCATCTGCATGTCGATACCGGGGCCAGCGTTGGCTTCGCGAAATTTCATACCTGATGCATGCCGCTGCATAGCTTCTTGAATGACATCTTGGATTGAGCTCGTGGTAGAGTAGGCTCTTGGGTCATCAGAGTCAAACCAAATGTCATCATAAGGTAGAAACCTCCGTTTAACCTCCTTCGTCAATAGGCTCATTCCATCTGGTGCGTATCGGGTATAATCTTGTATACACTGCAAAAAGAACCAGATAGAGTCGCGGCTGTTATACCGTGGAAGGTTCCCACTGCTGAGGAGATTGGGAATCATGCCGTGCTTGAGGACGCTAGCAAACGCGAAAATATGTTCAGCCGCCTCATCATAGCGACCAGTTGCGATATAAAGACCTCGAAGAGATATGAAGACGTCACGCCCCCAGCAGCGAGCCCACTCAACAGCAAAATGGGGGAGTCCCGCGGCCAGTGAAGGGACAAGTTTCTTCGGCCATAGTGATGCTGATTTGACGATTCCTGTTTGCTGTATACTGACCATGCCAAGGCTCTGGAGAAACCATTGGCCGTTTTGTACGTGATCACTCATCAGCTCAAGACCCCTTGCCCAAGCGGCGGTATAGGCGGTCCTAATTATCAATGCGAAATACCGTGGCACAAGAAAGCTTGGAATATCTCTTATAGCGTTGAACCGTTCCTTTAGCCACTTCGCGGGCTTTGCTAGGCTAGCAAACTTCGGCTGCTGGGAGATTCTTTCTAAGCGGCCAAGTGTGTAATCCATGGCCCACGGACCATCTCGGAGGTTCTGACATAAAGGATGCGCCAGGTTGTTATCTTTGATGATATCCTTCAAAAGACTCCACCAACCCTGAAGACCGGCGTATACGATCTTCCCGTAACCAGGAATGTCATATACACCGTCCTTGCCTTCGCTACCGTCCCGTTCCTCCGCATCACACCGGTACAAGAGGAAATTCAGATCTACCAAATCCAGCTCTAACATTGCAGTCTTTGATCCTGATGTGACATAATTGTCAAGGCCAGCGGAGTGTTCCGCAGCTGGGATCCATGTCTCGAATAATGCAATACTTCCCGGTGGGAACTTGTCGCGAACAGTGATGACAGTAGTATCACCTTTGACTTCCATACGAATGCCGGGGACATCAATCACACGACTCGGGAGGCCACGAAGATATTCCTTATCGCTCTCGACGTCACGTTTGGCTTCTTCGCTTGCATCAACTTCGAGCATCCAGCTACCCAAATGGCGCGCCTTTGTACCAGTTAGGTTGACGGAGCTAAATGCGCCATTACCATTTCCATATCCAAGATAAGCAGTATGAGCGATTAAGAAATAGCCTTTCCTTGACTCGGGGTGTACCCTATGAACTGTGATGTATTGGTCTTCATGATGGATATGTGTCTCATCATAGCCATCTTTACCCATCAGCGTATGAATCTGATTCAAGAGTTTTCTCACACCACCAATGCCGCCGTTCCCACTGCCGGTTACGATCTCTTTCGCTGAAGATGACTCAGATGTATAGAGCCTGGTCTCGCCGACTAGGTCAATGAGTTCGGGGTATATCTCATCGTAGCCCATGACACTTCCAGCAGCGCTGGCGCACATACACACTAGTGCTGCATTTGGTAGCGTGTCTCGAGCATCCCTCTTCTGGGCGGGTACCTCGTTATCATGTGTGCAGTCCATGAAGAGCGCTTGTACTGGAGCGGGCTTGATCCTACGCACTCTCTCGCGCGTAATAACTCCATTGCTCGTAGGGACAGGACTACCAGGTGAACTTTCAGGAGTTCCCTTTGGGGTCTCATCCAGCTCGAAGCTGCCTATTGGACGACCGCCATGGCGGTGTACAAGCCTGCTCATTTCGGCTGTGCTCCATGCTTGCATAGCTTCTCTGATCAAGGAGCTAAGGCCGAGTCTTTTCACAAACACGTAGTCCATTTCCTCGGACCCAGTGAAGAGCTCCGCCACGACATACAAGTTGGGCCGAACACGACGAGCTTCATCTAGGATATGCTCAGCGACGTGTAGGGGAGTCGAGTGACAATTGTCGATCCTGAACCCGGCAAAATACTTCGCCAACATCCGAGCATATTTAGTCATATAGTCCCAGAGCCAAGGGCTATCCTCAGGGCCGTTTCCGTACCGAAGCTTAACACAATCCCCCCAGACAATTACTTCCCTACGCAGATAGACTCGCGATTGTGGGCCGGCATTGTCGACTAATGCATTTCCTGCCCATACCCAGCCATTGTTTACAAGAACTAGATCTTCGGTCTTGAACTTGTTTGAGGCTTTCGACCTGTCGAGGCGAGTAAAATAAGATTCGATTAAAGGATTTTCGGAATCGATAACTCCCAGTTTGGGGCCGTGCTCATCTAAGCGGACGTACTTAATCCGGTCGAAGAGCTGCTGGAGAATTTCTGCTATCTCCTTGTCATATTCATCGTAGAATCGAACGTTGATAGCATCTAGGACCTGTACAGCCTTGGATCGAATGGTATATTCGTCGGCTTCACCTCGGTATTTGCCAAAAATAGCCGCTATCAAGGAAGCCAAGACGTTCGGGTCGATACGGCGGCGAAACCGCTCACCAAGCCTGTCATTTCCTAGTAGCCCATTCTCAAAAATGTACTCAACTTGATCCTTAAAGCTGGCATCTTTGAGATGACTGACGTCGTTTTTAAGATCGAGATTATCCCCGGCCCAGGACTCAACAGCCGCATCAGCGTCTCTGTCCACGTCTAGCGCGTAATATTCCCAGAGACGAATTTCCGCAACGACGTGTTTCTTAACGCCATCCATGATCTTGACGAGGTCATCCACAGATTTCAACTCGTTAGGATACCCTAGCTCTACAAGCTGGAAACCGAATTTCAACAACTGAGTGTCAAGGATGTAGGCGGACTCCAGCCATGGGGCGGTAGTCAAGTTATAACCGGCTTCTGGATGTTCCAGTAACCACTTGCTGTTGTGAGCGGTATGGTTGAGGACTATATCAGTTAGACTGAGCAGAGAATGGTTGTGCTCTAGGCTGTTAACCATCTGCTGCACGTCTTCTTCTCCACGAGGAAAACACTCTGGATCCCAGCCCAGTTGGTCGAACAGGCTATAAGGAGAGTTTGAAGCACCCCGTATCTGGAGGGGTGTGAAGTGTATCATATTGTATCCACGTCCGCTAATACCCTGCAAATGCTGTTCCCAGCTGGATGGATACTTGCCCATGAACTTGCTAATAACAGAGAAAATAGATAACGCGGGCAGAGGCAGAGGCCGGCCGTCAAGCGACAGGCGCGGGGCAACATCGATGTAGTAAAGAGGCGTTTGTTTTTTAGCAGGCGGGGAGCCCGTAGAGTCGGGTGTGCTTGAGATCTCTGGGAGCTCGGCGTAGGTAGTATAAAATGCAAAGGCGCCGGCTTCGTATATGGGGATGGATATCTCAATATTTCGATTAAAGTCTGGGACGAGTCTAAACTTATGGTTTAGCATATTAATGCGCAACCAAGAGACCTGGCACTACCGAAGAAAAAGAAGCACATACTTATACTCGGTAAACCGATCCCGATGGAACTCTGACCCTTTCTCGGGGATGTTGACCCAGAGACTGCCGTTCCGACATATTGAAGAGGTACCTTCGATCGTGAACCTTATGGTAATCGGGTCGCTGGACTCCGGGGCTAGGTATATGTATTCGCCCTGTACATCGGGGGCGCCATTGTCTTTGAGAGGTAGAAGATAGACCTCGTTCGAGGTTACTGTGGAAGGGGCCATAGTTGTTTAGGAGCCCTCACACTCCCAGGGAGAGGAGAGGAGAGACGAGATTGGCACTTATGAAAGCTAGGCGCGCATTGGAGTTAGGAATGGCCTTATCTCACAGGATGAATAGCCGAGGAGCCTGTTAGGAGCTCGCGAGAAAATAAGACAGCTGGGGTTAGAGGAAGGAAAGAATCATCTAGGCGAGTGGCATAAAGGCGAAGAGGTAGGTAGTTATACGGGAGAGACCACCTGGATAGGTATGAAGTGCTTTATGAAGTGCCTAAGGGGACCTGACGATATATTCGAAGTCGGTTATATCTCCCGCTAATTGTACAGAGCCTTGGAAATACCCTTGACCATTATGTCAGTAGCTTACACGCATGGACTACTATAGGTAAGTAGCGTGGGCTAGCAGTAGCGCGCTGGCCGGAAGATATTATGCGCGCACTCTTCAGGATGTAAGCTAGGTAAGGTACTAAGTAGACAGTAATATGTCTAAGAAGTTCAAGCTGCAGGCAGTAGATGTGGGGAATAGATATTGGCATAGCTTTCTTGTCATCTGCAGGAAACAAAAGGCAAGCATAGGGCAAGCATGGCGCAACGCGACAGACGAGAAGCAGTGCAACTTCCTCTGCGTCAAGCACCACGCGGCATGCGACGATGACCCCTCGATGACGAGCTCCCCTCGGCCAATCATGTCGACGCTTTCTGTCGGCAGTAAGCGGTCTGTTGCGCGGAGCATTCTTAAGAGTGCATGGTTATGACGTCACTTAGAAATATTCTTCTCACACGCTAACGGTAGGCATACCAGGTTCCTACAGTAGTCTAGATAGACTATCTAGGTACCTAGATAGAAAAACGACTAGCTCTAATACAACGCTATTGAGAACTGAGGTGTAAGCTTCCTGTTCCTGAAAATCATTCGGCAGATATGGGTGTGAGTGGCAATCGTCGAAATCCAGCGAGACTCTTAAAACCCCCGTCATGAGAGGTTGACGAAAAGGATTCGTCCTAATATAAATCATGGCTACACAATCAGCTTGAATAACTATGTGGTTATCACATTTCTATTATTGGCGGCGGTGAATTTTCAGCGGTACAGGTGGATGGATCTCTATACCCATACTGGGCGATGCAAACGCAGACAATCGGCGATGCTGTGCATTGTAATGACCCTGGTCTCTAAGACTCGACGCATACCCCTGATAATACGAGGCCTTATCTCTACGTCTGGACTATCGTTAGCCTTTGATTCTAGTCCAGAAAGACTATAGCATATTTTCTCAAAGCCCCCTTACCTCTGGGTACAGGATGTCACGCACCAACGTCAGTACAGATCCAGTACGTTTCTATTCCTTCGATCTCTTTGGGTACAGTAACATGATGTGTAAATTTGATATTGCTTCGCCATGGATAGTGAATAAGTAGTATATAAAGACATAAATAGCATAATGATATTAATAGGTCAAGTAATGACCCGAATGTCACCAAACTTGGCAGAGAGAACAGCTTTAAGGCCCGTTTACCAGTGCATCGTTGAATCGGATTCACCAAGGGGCCGGTGACTCAGATCAATTATTTGAGATAGGTAAAGAAGAGGCGGTAACATCTTCCTCTCCTATGTAGCCTGAGAGGCTATAGGAGGTAGACACACCCACATATGCCTGTCATGAATATGTTGTTGTGCCTTATCCCAACAGGAACCCAGCTCACTTGTGAAGAACTCCTTCTCTCCACATCATCCTCTTCCGATAGTAATGTAAAAGCTCTATTACTCCTGAGAAGGATCGCAGCGAGAACACCATTAAGAAAAATGAGACGGTTCTCCCAGTGAAAGAAATTACTATCGACAATAGGTGTAAATAAGAGTGACTATAGGCAAGGTGCGGACTTGCCACAAGACTGTTCTTCAGGAACACCCTGTGTGGAAAAATGGCGGGAGTCTCAGACTTTACGTAGCTTTAGCATAAGGTCACTCACCTCCCTCTACCGAGGTGCCCAACATGAACCAACGCCGCACTTGCCCTCAGCCTTGGTATAACCATGTTCCATTATATCTAACCTTGTGGATCAAATAAACTGCTTAACTAGTCGGACTTTTTAAGTTATTTACCTTATTCCTTACTTTATTCGACTGCTTATTCGACTGTTTATTCGGTCTCAAAAATAATCTTTTAATATGTAGCTTAACTAACCTTTAATCTTCGGTAATCCTTGAGCTTCCAGTCGGGACACCAGGCATAGCTTTCTGCGAATTCCCGGACAACAATCTTCACACCCTGTCCGACGGTGTATACCACCTTGTCGACGAACCCAAACAGATATTGCGTGAGAGATACTGGACTCTGGTTTGGGGTTTCCCAGCTCATTCTTGAGCTTCCTAGCGAGAAATGCCTCAAGACTTTCCCCCCCTCTTTCTCTTGGTAACGCTTATGTGCAGAATGGCTACGCAAGGGAAACCAGGTAACCTCCTCCCCTTTCCATGGGAAATAGATCGTCCAGCACATATCAAGGATAATATCGCGAGCAGCATAGAAAGGAGCGTAAATGCTGCCTCAACGGCGACGATGCGTAGGCGTGCTGGTAGCCAACCCTAGAAGATAGGACTGGGTCCAACAGAGTAGGCCGCAGTGCTGAATGGAATATCTCTCCTGAAAAGGAATTTGCACTAGTCTAGGCAATATCGTGAGACTGTTGTACCACTCGAGTCTCTTTTTAGCACCAGAAAGGGTGTCGGTGCCAGAACTGATGTGTGAGTTGTATAGCCATATGTATAAACAGCCGAATAAATAGCTTATACAAGATGCAGAAGGATAGGTCTGCCTGCCTAGCTCGATCCTAGTCATCGGGCTCTGGTGGTGCTGGAGCTGGCAATAATTAGGAATCACCAGGTCAACAGTGATCACCACAACGACTCTCTGTATAAAAGGAGACGGACGCATGTTGAGGGGGCAGGGAAAATTATCTTGGAGGGCTCTCTAAATATCTTGGGTTGTTGCCTTTCCTTAATACCCTGTTGGCCTGACTGTAGGTATGTTGGGGGTACTTTGGAGACGGGTACCTCGAAGTTATAACTGGCTTCACCGATGGGCCTTCTTGTGCTACTGCGTGTCCTTTCCCCTGAAGGACGATTATCGGAGCCATTGTTGCCTGCTGCATCTCCCCGACGGCGCCGACGCTATTCCGATTAACTAATTAGTATTGACATAAGGAACTTGTAAATGGTAACATAGTTAGAAAGAAACATACACGATGGGATGAAAACGTAGAGATATAGTACGACGACAATGACCAGAGTCTCGTGATAGTAGTAATCGCGGAATCTTCTATTATAGATATTCTAGTGACAATGTAGTATGATGATGTTCTCTGGTAATGTTGTATTGAATGTCGTAACCAAGCTTGCAATTATGAAAATAGAAGAAAAGGAAGGGAAAAATAAAAGTCTTAAACTATGATTAAGTGCAAGTCTTTTTCTGTTTGTTAATGAGCTTTGATACTGGTGAGGTGTTTGACGAAAGAGTTGTGATACGATGTAGCCGGGGTGGCTGCACAGATGTTGGGTCAAGCCGTGGGAGACTCTATACCCGGTAATAAATAATAAATAAACAAGCAAGCAAACAGGGTAAATAAGCAGAGTTACTCTCTCTTCTCTTTCACAAGGCTCCCTTTCGTTCATTCTTTCTCTCTCCTTCAATTGTAGAAGGAGCACATACCAAGAGAGGAAAGATGGATCGCCTGGCGAGGGACATTGGGATATGGCTTCATTATGTGGCTCAGTCGGCAGGACCGTCCGTCAATTTCTCAGGTTGCTACCGCGAAATATCTCGACTAATTGACGAACTGACAAAACGTATATTACCTATTTCTGAAATAAATGGGCTATCGAGGTAGCATACCTTTATCGTCGCAGCGCGCAAATGATAACGGAAAGCATCGCCAACAACGACAATAGCGAAGAGCAGTCGATATCGACCTAGCTAGCCATCGTGAAAGGGCCTTTTAAGGTTCCCTCCCCTCAAAATCAAGTCTGACAACCCAGCCAAAAATTGTATACCGAATAACCCTGATGTAACCAAGTCTCTGCAAAGTCTAAGCCTCGGGAACTCTAAATCATTCCACGACTGTATAAGCCATCTTCAAGGCAGAGTCTCGAGAGAGTCTTGGAAGAACTTACATATACCCGGTTAAGAAGTATAAGCGGTAGTAGTTGTGCCATTTGATTCGTCGCGGTCGTTGCGGAGACGTTTGAGTTCATCCCGGGACGGGATCGTCATTTGGTTATGTGGGTTAGTTGCGTTTGGAGGGTTGGGGTTACTGCTTATATTATCGGTTCGACCCCGGTTGAGGTCAACACCCCCATCTTGTTGGGGGGTTGTCTGGTTTTTTGGGGGTATCATAACAATAGCATTATTGTGGAGGAAGAGGCCCCATTACGGACCTAGTATCTCGAAGGGTTTCCCTGTCTTTGGTGTTAGCTAGTGCAAGGAGAGAGGCATAGGTCTATGGCTAGGGGTCACTAGTCCAGTACTAGAGCCACTGGTCCTGATTCCCGGAATAATAATCTCTAAGAACAAGCTGGAACATAAACTTTTTGAAAATACCTATGTGTCCCCCTGAATTATAAAGAGAATCTATCAAATTGACACTTAATAGGAGCAATGAGTTCGATGCCGAGTACCAAGGCTAATAAGCAAGCATGTGATTATGCCTCGGGAAGCAACTAGCGCCACCACTGTTGCTCGGATCATTTTCACCTCGGCGATTGCCAGCTATTTACGTAGTATCGAAGAAGATGCAGCATCAACAATAACAACAAAGATATTTCGTTTAAGGGGCGGTTCCTCGGCTGAAAGGATTGTATGATTGGATGCGGCAATTCTACGTTATTAGAATGAATTAACGAGATGAATTAACGAGATGAATTTTCAAGCTTGTTTACCACCCATGTTCATTGTTTCTCGTCTGATCTCGTGAGAGGCTGAATGCGGACTGAAGCGTTGGCCAATCAATCCCATGTAATACAGACTTGGAGGGGTCTGGAACCATTTTGTTGGGTCCTGTCTGCCGTCGTGGCGGCCAAAAACAGCAGGCGGTCAAGTATTTTCGTCCTCTGTGCGTCATTCTAGGTAAAGCAAGAACGGCAGAACCTCCGGGGGGTATAGTGTGATCACAGTAGTATACCGGTACTAGAACCCCCCGGGCCTGTCACATGAACTGAAAGGTGCCGACTTGCAGGAAATAAAACTCACTCTGTCTCGCACGAAATCAATTCTTTTCTAAGTAGTACATGAACTGGACTATACGACCTTTATGAGGATAATTCTCTGCCTGTCCCGACCATCGATTTGCTCGGCGTTCTCGAACCTTGCTTTCCCTATACTTCGGCATCACCAGTCCCATTTCAGACGGTTTTCTACGCACTTACCCAACAATATGGCCCCAGGATCGCTGAGCGTGACTAACAATGGAGTGGCCGAGAAGAGACACAAAGTCACGGTCGTTGGTTCAGGAAACTGGTTTGTCATCGCCTCCTTGGACTTACTTCTCTACGCTATGAGAACTTGCTAACAACTCATATAATTAGGGGCTCGACCATAGCCAAGATCGCCGCCGAAAACACCAAGGCCCATCCGGAGCTCTTCGAGGAGGAGGTGCAGATGTGGGTGTACGAGGAAGAGGTCACGCACCAGGGAAAGACGGAGAAACTCTCACACGTCATCAACACGCATCACGAGAACATCAAGTACCTCCCCAACATCAAGCTACCCACCAACCTCATCGCGAACCCTTCCCTCGAAGATGCTGTTCAGGGCTCCTCCATCCTCATCTTCAACCTCCCCCACCAGTTCATCCACAGAACCTGTAGCACGCTCAAGGGGAAGATCGTGCCGTACGCTCGTGCCATATCATGCATCAAAGGCGTTGACGTCTCAGACGAGGGCGTGTCTCTCTTCTCGGAGTGGATCGGTGATGGCCTGGGCATCTACTGCGGTGCGCTCTCAGGTGCGAACCTCGCTTCCGAGATTGCGGAAGAGAAGCTGTCTGAAACTACCATTGCCTACGATCCCCCGCCGATGGATAACTCTCGCAACCCCTCTCGCAATGCCACCCCGCGATCTGCTACGCCCGCCCGCGGCGGTGACCAGCGGGCCTCCGCAGCAGAGCTGAGCATAACGCCCTTGGCAGAACTGCAGCACAGAGACGCTCGCGGGAGAATTAGTAAAACCCGCCTGACCCCTGTCCCGCCAGAGTACCCGCCGCTCGACCACGACACATTCAAGGCCCTATTCCAACGTCCTTACTTCCTCGTCAGCATGGTTTCCGACGTGGCCGGCACCTCTCTCGGCGGGGCGCTCAAGAACATCGTTGCTCTGGCCGCCGGTTTCGTCGTAGGGAAGGGCTGGGGCAACAACGCCAAGTCAGCCATCATGCGTGTCGGCCTGCTAGAGATGATCAAGTTCGGCAAGGAGTTCTTC
Organism: Xylaria sp. FL1042; assembly: GCA_022495085.1. Lineage (NCBI taxonomy): Eukaryota > Fungi > Ascomycota > Sordariomycetes > Xylariales > Xylariaceae > Xylaria > Xylaria sp. FL1042. The sequence goes on from MU380210.1 coordinate 56,533, forward strand.
GGCGAGACCGTGTCTACCGCCACCTTCACCAAGGAGAGCGCAGGCGTCGCTGACTTGATCACGAGTTGCTCGGGAGGCCGCAACTTCAACGGTGCAAAACTCGCCGTAGAGCGAGGCGTCTCGGTCCAAGAGGTCGAGCAGAAAGAGCTCAACGGCCAGAAGCTGCAGGGAACCAGCACGGCGGCAGAGGTGCACTCGTTCCTACAGAAGCGGGGTCTGGAGAACGACTACCCGCTGTTCACGGCAGTGTACGACATTCTAGAGGGCAGGAAAACAGTAGATGACATTCCGGCTATATTGGCAAAGGCGCAATCGTAAACTGGTACAGCATGGCACGGCACGGCACGGCAGGACGGGGGGCTACGGTTTAAGAAAACATAACTAGACCTAGATATTGTACCCAGCCGGCGGGAATTCTCGAAGCTACGACATTATGACATAGGCACCGACTCATGTAATGATCTAATGCACACAGATATATATATAATTGGAGGGATACCTTGAATCTATCTATCGTCTTTTCTGTCCACGCAAATTGGTGTTGCTGCTTCTTGTGATTCTCAGTATTAGTTTAATAATAGAGTTTTATCTTCCAGTAATATTTACGTCTCCTTGAGTTGAAAACCCGGAAGTCCGGTTGCATTCAGCGTGACCTGACGCAAGGAGAGGGGTGTATTTTCGCCATCTGCCACCACGATCGCGTGATCTCTCTCTATATGCTATGTGTTCCTATGTGTTACAAATCAAACCAAACCAAACCAAACCAAACCATGCAAGCAAGCAAACACGCAAACACATGTTTTTCTAACAATTCTTACTTCTTTCCTTCCTTCCTTCCTTCCTAACTGCCTATCTTTCTTTTCTTCTTAACTACCTACCTACCTACCTATCTATCTACCAATCATCTAATAACCTATTCTTCTCACTTGCCGCCGCATCCGTGACTCTTATACTTATCCTCCTCCTCTTCTTCCTGCTAACCTTCTCATCATCGCTATCCTCATCATCCTCAGACATAGTGCGCTCACCATCACCAAACAAAGGCTTATACAACACGTCATAAACGCCCCAGAGGAGATTCATCCAGACATTTGTGCCCACGCCTAACCAAGCCGGCACGCGCCCCACGTCGTCCGCTAGGACTCGGCTGAGACCTATGAGGACTAGAAACCCGGGGAGCGCAGAGACCAGGAATAAGAAACGCCCGAATTGCTGCGAGACTCGCGTGATGGTGTACGGCTGTAACGAGGCTAGGTACGCCTGGTAGTCGTCCGGCAGGGCGTGCTCGCGCGCGCCGTCGCGGATCAGCTTGAGATAGCGCGCTGACGCCTGCGCGTAGGTGCCGTTGCCGGGTCTATGTGGCGGGAGTAGGAGACGGCGGAACCAAGGCTGCTTGAGCGGGTCTTTTATACCACCATCCCCATCATCCCTATCGTCTCCATTGTGTATGTTGTTCGCCTCCTCATCCTTTCCTGGCTTCTTGGGATCGTCATCGGGAAGAGGCAAGGAAGGCGCGTACAAGGTGTGCGCGAGGAACGGCTTCGGCAGCTCCGGGATGGGCGGCTTCTCCGGCACGTGCAGCGCCGGCGGGAGCTCGAAGCACGGCGTCAGCACGTCGTGGTAGCCCCGGCCGCCGCCCTCGGTGCGGATTATGGTTGCGTAGTCCTCGGGCGTCACTTCGTAGACGACGCCGTAGACGCCCTTCGACCATGTCGGCTGTTGGCGCTGCTGAGGAGAAGAAAAAGAAGAAGTGTTCATCTTCGATGTTGCGCTGCCGTAAGACGGCGGCGGTGGCGGGAATTCGGGCTTCCCGGGGATAGGCGGCTGCGGCGGCGAGGGCTTGGGGATCTTCCGCGGCCGCGTGTTGGCGAAACACGGCTCGTTGTACGGGATCCCTGGCAGGTCGAAGGAGAGGTCGAAGGCGGGCGCCGACACGTTGATCTGGCTTATGGGGCGGATGCCGCGGAAGCCGAGGAAGGTCTCGGCGCACAGGTTCGAGCCGTACGCGAGGTAGAGGATTGTCTTCGCTGTGGTGTCGCCGCCCGAGGGGTCGTTGTTGTCGGCTGAGGCGAGGGCGAGCCGCTCGCTTGACGTCTTGGGGATGCTCGAGATGGGCGGAAACGACTTGGGCGGTGTCACGCGACGGGACCACGTCAGCGAATTCCATAGGCGACGAAGAGAGCTCTGTCCTTGCTGCTCGCGCGGTGGGAGGGGGGACTGCTCGTCCAGACCCTCCTCGACCTTGGTGTCTGGCTGCTTGCTCATGGCGACGAGATGCGAGATGGTGATGGTGATGGTGATGCGAACTAGGACCAGACTATCTAAGAGAACGAGGCTATTTGGCGCAGCCAAAGACAAAAGAAAAAGCAACGCTCGCTACGAAAGCGATCACGAAAAGCCACAACGCTATGCCTCGTCGCCTTTTATGTACGGATCGGGGACGGAGCGGACGAGTGCCCGTCGTATTCGTCCGTCAACTAGGCGTTTTACCTAAGTGGCTGCGCTAAGAGCCTGAGACTAAGCAGTCCCGCAGCGCCCTTGTGGGTTGGCGGACTTCCGTGCTTTCCATGTCTATACTTACCAGGCAAGTAAATAGGAGGAAGGTACCAACTGTTGCATGAACAGTTAACAGCTGCGAATCGAATAATACTACCTGTAGGCAAGTACCTCTTAATGCACTAAGGAATATTTACGTTCAATCAGGTAGGTATGACCCGAATTCAGTCCAGAAGGAACCTTGATGGCTCCCATCGATTCGATTGCCGAATACTTAGCTTCGGAGACTTTCAATTTTGTTGGAGACATTAGATTAGTCATCGTGATGATGAATCAGCTATCTGGGTCGCAGCCGGACATAATGCCATGGTTTTTGCCGCTTATGGTTTCACATCCCCAGTTCCGTCCAGGCAATATCGCTCGAGATACCTTCTTCGACATCCATCTACCTAGTCGATCGGCTGTTCATCTACCAACGCATCTTGCCGTGAACATCTCGAGGGTGGATAATGACCCTTTCAAGGGCCGTTAACAGGGTGCGATCGAGGGCGAGCCGTTGCGTGTGGTGTGTGCGTCCTTGAGGATGCTAGCGGCTCTTCCTGTAAGAGGTGTCAAAAAGGGCCCAAAACGTTGACAAGGTAGGGTTATGATTTATTTTGACCTCTAGCATCCAGCCTCTCATATAGAGCGGATTGGTCTTCTCGCCAACTATTTTCTCGAAGCGGACCTTGTATCTGACTTCCTTGCCGAGCGCAACTTTCCCTATCCTTCTGGCTACGGTATCTGCTCGTCCCTCAGCACCCCATATACGGCCAAATCTCCCTCATGACGAGCACCGTGAGGGTGAAGCCAGACCTTCAATATCTCAATGATGAGGGAGATTTGACCGTGTATGGAAGGCACGGGTCGAGTGGCCATATTCCCTTCACAGTGGATGCCCTACTCAATAGTCTTCACTACCTTTACAGCAACAGTAGCGATTGTGTAGTCATATATAAAATAAACATCGCTAACACAACAATAAAACTCTGCGCTGTCGCGCTCGGCTACGCTTGTTGCCGCTATATAGTAAAGCAGATCAGTTCAGTAAACATTGAACCAGCTGTCGCCGCAGAGTTTATTTGTTTTGAACGTTTAAACAAGTTTGAATAGCTGTAACTATAGAAATAATAGTTATTCTATTATTAATCTATCGTTATTCGATGGTTTATTCGTTGATTAATCATTTAACTTAATAGTAAAAGTGGAATTATAATAAGTCTATTGACGGCTGGCTGGAACAGGCGCAACATGTCCTATGATCCTTTTCTTGCTTCATCACTGCCTCAGTTAAGACTACGCCATCTACCTCTACAGGTCCCTATAGGATTATTGGCGCTTATTAAGATATGTAACAAGCACGCATTATATAATACATACACGGGGCGACAGGTCTTCTTTAGCTGCCGGCACGGAGCGACTGGCCGCATGGCTCTCATCATCATTGTCATCATTGTCACCGTCGTCGTCTTCTTCTTCTTCCTCTTCTTTCTCGGCGGGCTTCACGGCCCTCTGCGCCTCCCCTGAAAGAAGGAGGGCGCAAAAGGAGCCGCGCGAGGCCGCACGAGGGTGCCGAACGGGTCTGGAGAGGAGGAGTAGCGGCGGAGGAAGCGGGCGGATGTGGCAAGCAGACGTGCAGGGATTCCATCTGAGTCTTCCTAACTAATTATAACGTCAGCTATATACTATAATCGCCCAAGAGCAACTAAAAAGAGCGCATACGAGGAGCTTGACGAGTGAGGGCGTTTGGGGGCTATCTATACACGATAAATTAGCTCCAAGAACGCTTGACAGCCACCACACCAAGCGCGCGCCTGCGTAATACTGTTCAGATCAAGAAAAGAGAACATACAGCGAAGGCCTTGACTGCAAAGCAAAAGAAATGAGTCAGAATAGGTTCATAATGAGGGTGCGCCCGCGGGCGCAGAACGAGTGTAGAGGGGTACTACTGTCATGATCGGTCATTGACGCGAGAAACTCCTCAACTTGACACAGATGTTTAGAACGCAAGATTATAACCTCCGTTTCTATAACGATCTTCCCTAAGCCGTGTGCCTCGCCTAGTAAGATATGGATGGAGGACATACCGGAGTTAGCAAGTTGAACCCGGCTCCAGTGCTAGCTATGATAATGATGATGCCATCATCATGCACTGGCAAAATGTAGATCAAGGAAAAGACTCGATGGGTCCGTAACGCAGTTGCATGAGAACCTAGCATCCTTATGAAAAACATCGTTCTTCGGCGCGATAGAAAGCCCATGATTTGAAATTCGTTCTCCTCCATCTATCTATCTACTAGACCGAGCATCTATGAATATACAAGCCTTGATCTCTATCGAAGTCGCTCGCTTATAGCGAATATAAAAAACCATGGAGGACGACATCTGCCCTCGAGGTCCATGTTCATAACTCTCACCAGCTAGCCCTCACTACAAATTCCTCAAGATAAACAGACAGACAGACAGACAGCCAAACACTCAAATATCACCATGGCACTAGACCCAACCCGCCTCACCAACTGGCCCGCAATCCGCGACTTCGTGCCCACATCGCACACAGACACATACCCCTTCATCTCGCCCCGCAGCACCAACCTCCACGGGAAATCAGTCTTCATCACCGGCGCATCGCGCGGCATCGGGAAAGCCGTCGCCCTAAGCTTCGCGCGAGCGGGGTGTTCGCACATCGCAGTCGCCGCGCGCGGGGGCATCAACGCATCTCTAACCTCCCAAATCGAAGCAGCCGCAACGCAAGCCGGCCGGGCTACCAAGCCTCACGTCCTCGGCATTACTGTCGACGTGACCTCCGAGGACGGCGTCAGGGCCGCGGCGGCGCAGGTGAGGGACGCCTTTGGAGGCGTCTTAGACGTCCTTGTTAATAATGCCGGCCGCGTCGACGCCATGGTGCCGCTGCATGAGAGCGCTGTGGACGATTGGTGGGGGACGTGGGAGGTGAATGTGCGAGCTACGTACCGTGAGTTGAATCCCATGATCACGTACATATATTCTCGTTCAATGAACCCGAGGGAAAAAGGGAAGAATAAGAAAACGAAGGAAAAGGGGTAAACTTGGTAGATGGTTCTTCCGCTAAGAAATATACGTGAACAGTGTGTACCCGGGCCTTCCTCCCCATGCTCCTGAAAAGCAGTACCCGAACAATCCTCATCACCTCGAGCGCGGGCGCGCACATGCTCATCGAGGGTCTGCTGGGCTACCAGACGACCAAGACGGCGCTGTGCCGCTTCGCCGAGTTCCTGGCCAAGGAGTACGAGGCGCAGGGGCTCGTCGCCGTCGCCTTGCATCCAGGCGATGTCCTGACGGACATGGCGGCCATCATGGGCGAGGAGATGGTGCCCATTTTTAAAGAGAAGCCCGAGTTGGCGGGGGACTCGATGGTCTGGCTCGCGAAAGAGAGGCGGGAGTGGCTCAGCGGTCGTTTCGTGAGCGTCACTTGGGACATGGAAGAGTTGGAGCAGAAGAGGGAGGAGATTGTTAATAAGGATTTATTAAAGCTTCGGCTCACCCTTTGAGAACGAGGGTGTGAGGTGCATTAGTTAGAGAGAGTCATTTCACCCCTGAGTGGGACTTTAGATGGTGAAGAATGTTTCGACTTTTGAAGTGCGAGCGTTGCTCAATTCACTACCAGATAGCCTAAGGCTGAGGTAATGATAGTTAGCCGATATTCAACCCGGAAATAAAGCACAACTCTCAAGAACTTTACCATGCATTCCGCAGCTATTCAGCAGATTATCTATCAATGTCAGTTCGGGCTATGGAATTGCACAGTAATGGCCCCCCTATTTGAGGGGAAACTAGAGTCATTTTTGCTGTATTGAATGCATGATCATGGTATTGTATATTAACATTAGCTTTACAAGTAGCTAGCTATATTTAGCAGACTCAACCGCTGTTATCCCCCATTTGGCATGAAGGGTGCACATATTACGTTGAGCCTATATAGTCGGTATATTTTGCAGTTCTCCTTGAACCATTATATCCCGCGTGGTCTTCCTTCAGATGTGCTAGCTTCGGTCTTATGCACCTCTTCGTGTCCTGCCAGCCTCTGTGCTAAAAGTCGGATCTGCTGCGCGGCGGCCGCCCGTCCGTCTGAAAGTGCAGTCCGATGTATGTCGCTTATTTCCCTCACGAGGTTTGAGATGGATCCCGTGGCGTGGCTTGTGGTCGTGTCGATGCTCTCTTGGGCTGCACGTCCCGTGTCACTTATCGTCTCTAGCGCACGGGCATGTTGCTCGCCAACCGCATCCGCGGCACTGTCGAGCTTCCTTTTGTGTTCCTCGGTCGTGTCGTTAATCGTCTCTATCGCGCGCGCATGTTGTTCACCGGCTGCCCCAACCGCGTTGTCGAACTGCCTCCTGCGACCCTCCACTGCATCGTCTAATCTTGCCATCTGCCCCTCGACACCGCTTCTTGCTGTTCGTTTCCCTTCATTGATGGCAGCACGGGCCTGGGCTTCTCGCTCCCTGGCTTCGCGGTCTAGTTGATCCTTGTGACCCTGTACATCCCGTACGACGTCCCTCTTGAGGCTCTCGACTTCGTCCTCTATCTGCTTCTCCTGGTCGTGCATGGTCCTCGTGACGCCCTCGGCCCTTTTCGTGATGCCTGCGGTCAAGCTTTCTAGCTTGCCATTGTCAAAGCCTTTCAGCTTAGTGGCGATGCTCTCAAGCTTCGACATGTCGATGCCGCCGATCTTGGCGTCTTTTTCGTCACCTACGCGCCGCTGGTTTGTAACTGATGTATAGCTGTCGGGTGTGTTGAGCTCGATATCGGCCTTGAGGTTGTTATACATCTTCTCGATGGTCTCGATAACATCGTAGACGTCGAGGTTATGCCCCGCTCGCATGAAGTCACGCTCACGTTGCTCGATGAATTCACGAATCTTCTTCCACTCGTTGCCGTAATATTTCAGGCGGCCTGGTAATCCGGAGCCTTTGAGGAACGTAAGGAATCCTGCGATAACGGTGTTGAGTGCTCCAAAAGCCGTAACGGCGCCGGAGCTCGCTCCTGCGGCCCCTAGCGCCGTCAGTGCGGCAGCTATCACGATTTGTAGGAAATAACATCCGTTGATGACGATCGAGAATACTTTAAAGCTGTCTTTGGCTTTCTGTTCCGAGTGCACGATGCGCGCGTAGAGACCAATATTTGCGGCAGGACTACGTGTATGTAAAGACGTGTTAGTCAGAGATCTCTAGGTCTAACAGCACAGGGGCAACCCGATGATTCAGAAATAAGCCGGGAGGAACCTGGAACAGGAGGTCTTGATACGCACCGTGTTCCCAACGGACTTGATATTGTAAAACCGAGGTAGGGCGAAGTTTGAATACCCAACATCAACCGAAAGAGGGTGAGGGGATCTTGGTCGGGGTTAAGGTAAACTGGCTGGTCATTTATTCGAGATACAACCGGGTCGGCGCCGGGCGCTTGGGCAGAGGGCGCTATCGCGCCATTCTCTCCTCCTCCTCCTCCTCCTCCTTCTACTCCCCCTACTCTTCCCTGAGGTCTCGCGGCCAGGTTCTGCGCATAATTCTCAGTCATGCGGCCCTCACCCGGTCCCCGGCGCAGGGCCAACCGCATCAATGCGCTGAAAAAAGAGCTCATTTTGTGACAGTCGCGTCTTTCTCGCGCGCGTGCACGCAGACACACACACACACTGTCTCTCTCTGCCTGTATAGAAAACTGTTCCTACGCAGACTACCGGCGCAGAGGATAATTAAGTAAACAAAAAACAAGTAGAGCCATCGCGCACGCGGGCAAGGCGACTTTTTTTTTTCTTTTTCCCTGAACACTAAGCTCTGGGCACTTTCTTCCCTGGTCTCTCTCTCTATCTACACCCGTTAAGTCTATACGTACCGGTAGAGCCATCCATCCCTTCGACCCCAACCAGGTGGACTCGTGTATATCACACGGCATAGCGCTACAGAACGCCCCAATGCCACCCAAGTTCCAAAAATTCGATGTACATACTTGTAGTAGGCGTCACATTACGCTAACGTACCTGATGCATGGCGTGCTGCGTCGTTCAGGCCTAGCCTAGTTGTTCAGCTCGACTGTCGCAGCTCAGAGCTTCCCGAAACGGGAGGGACAGCGTCCCCGAAAGGGGTGTGGCACCGCCTGTCATTCGTCTTCGTCCAATGCTTCGGCAATCATTGGATCCACGCTAGGGTAGCGATCTGAATTACCGGTGCTGGGGTTAGTTGAGGCGAGAGCCAATCGTCGTCTTGTTCTACGTCCAGTGTACGGGACGTGCCGTGTAGTTGTTCATCGAGGTTTAGTCGCCCCGCCTATTAACCTTGTGCACTACACTACATATAGTATAAGTACACGCACAGTACATCGGTCCGACATCCCTTGTTGGGTTCAAAAGTGGTATTGATGTTGTAGTAGTAATGGAGTAATTGACATGGCATCCACCGTGAGGGGTCATCTTATACACTGTCCCTCGTACCTGCCCTACACCCTCAGAAATATCCACCTTACCTAGGTACCTACGTAGTACTGAACGGAGGAGTACTTGCCCGCCAATGGCCCCATATTTACCTAACTACTTAAGTACCTACATATGTAAGTATCTAAGTGGCTCACCACCCTCGAGAGTAGTTTAGTGGTTACCAAGGTAAATTTGATTATCTAACCAGTCTGCGATGCTTTTCGTATATTATGTTTTTGACCTTGTCTTATATGTCATAGGTATATATAAGGTGGTTATATTCTTTTGTTTATGGAACATGAGAAGTAAATTGGATTCAGCCGTTATCTATAATTGCTAGTATACAATTAAACTAAGTGGGGATACAGCTTCTGCAGCCGAGTTGCCCTGCCAGTTTAGGCAGACTAAGGTACCTAACCGGGGTCTAGCTTGCTAACCTGGTCCTTGTTGATCCCGGCGACCTGGAGATCCAGTTGTCGATCATGTGGTTCTTCGGGACAGCCGTTTACATTGTAACAGATAAAGAACTGCTACATACCGAGTAGCAACAAGCTTTATATTTTCTTGGCTTCATATTTCTCGCTTCCATGTGAACCGAGATTACTATGTTTGCGGGGCAGAAGTAGTGTGATGTCCACGGCTATAGGGTATTGCGCTAGAACACCGAGAGAAAAGAAAACAGGGAGACAGAAGGAGGACAAAAAAATGAATAATCAAAAATAGAATGCCTATGCTGTTCTATCCTAAACCAAAGATCTACAGCTCCAGATAGGATCGATCGCCGTATACCTCGTAACTGATAACATTCTCTCTAACAATAGTTTAGCGATTCGACGCCCAGGTCAGGTGCTAGCCAGCTATATGCCTGAGTAAGTAGGTAGTATACATACTGCGTTCATACATAGTAGACTAAGTGGCATGCAGCTGAGGTCACATTCTGGGCCTTCGTCGTCCAGCTGTGCTTATGCCCAAGCGAGTCGGGGAAATAACCACAGATTATTAGGCGCATACAACTCATACAACCTCAATATTTCCTCTTCCCCCCTCATCAGGGCCTCAGCACATGCTACCTCAGAGATTGGGACGTAGGGGGTACGTTCATGAGGTTATCGACGTGTATTAGTAATACGACTAAGTAGTGTAGTACGCATAGTGTAGAGCAATGTTATCAGAACGCGCCACCACCGTAGCATCTTCTTCGCATTTGAAATCAACGAGCTCATCCGCGTATTCGTTATCTACACTAGGTAATAGGTAGTATAGTTGCGAGGCTAAACCAGGTAGATACAAAATCGTGAATTTCGACGTCATCAGGCTAACTCGAAATACTACGCATAATACTTCTGCGTGCTGAGGAGATTGCAGCCAGAAATTTCCAGGACTCTAGCATGTTCCTATTTGTCATGTTACCGCTTGTCTAGAGTTCCCATATGGCAGTGTCTACACTCTATAACCGCACACTAGTCTATGCATATCGACGGAACATTATGAATATATTCCGCTCGCCAACTAACTACATAGTACGTGGCTGCTGACTGGCTGGGTACCTGAGTTGCTTACAACAGCGTCGATGGGTCCTATACTGCCCATGCAAGGCGGCCGCTAGTAGTCCTCTCTTATTTAACTGCAACAACACGCGATCAGTAGTGTATGCATAAGTAAGACATGCAAAGGAAAAACGGTATTAAATGAGGCAAGCGGTACGAGCGGTTGGCTGAGCATGAGGGATGGAACATCTGCCGGCACTGCACTGGCGCTCGTAGCTGAGGACCCCCACAATATCTCCTATGAGTTAGGTGACACAGCTTGTATAGCCTAAGAGGTTGTAGCTTTTATTTATATTAAAATCCATACACGAGTTCGGACGCGTGGTGGCTGATTCTATTCTAGGATCTGAGCCCCTTTAATTCATATCGCCCTGACGTACCGAGGTATGTGCTGTCTAAGTCGCCACTCCCTAATAGGATAAATAACTTCAAGTCCGCAAATATCGATGTAGCCCTTTTTATCGCCTTTTTAAGGATGGGCATGCAATAGCAATAAAATTAGGTTACAAACCTCGACATGTCTAAGATACCAGATTTATAGACTCCACCCTCTTAGACACCCATTATTGTCACATTAGTTCAGAAGGAAGAATAGAAAACACGAGCTGAAACTCAAAAGTTACGAACCGCCCAAGGACAATTATTAGCTCTCCATATTTTATTACCTAGATAGTGTGATATTGTGATAGTGTTCCAGCTTGATTGTACATTTCACAGTCGACGCATCGTAGCTCTATTAGAAAGGTCCTCAAGGGAAAAGTCATTAGTGAATGAGAGCTATAGTATGCGATGAGAGCTCTTGAAATCTTCCTTCTGCCTTGTGCATCAATATATTTCAATCCACATGAACCTTATCTCTCCTTCTCCCTGAATAAATGCTACCGGTGAGAACTAATTTTAGGGTTTAGTATTAGATTAATGAAGAGATAAAAGTGGTTAGCAATTCAGATGAGTTATGTGTCTACGACACTCTTGCCCTTCAACATAGCCTGTAGATTAATGTTCACAGGGGTATTCTCGTCACCAATGTTTTCCTTCTGTTCGGCTAGGAGCTTTTGTAGTTGCGATTCGACGGCTCGCCCTTCGGATAGACTCATGTCGAGCCCATCGAGAAGAGCCCCGTAACTTACGTACTTGTCATATTTCCTCGCCCCTCGCACCAATCCTTCTAAAGCCGAGCCATCAACGCTAACGATCCAGGAGAGAACACGAGTCTGATACTCAGGAGGGCTGTTCTCCAATGGCATAAGAGAACTCTTTAGGCGACTCAGCTTTTTTAGCTTTCCGTCATTTCCTTCCGCAGCCATGGACTTCTGTCTGCGAAGTAAATACGCTCTTGGGTCACCTATAGGCAAGGTTGTTGCGATTGGTTGCCGGACCTCCTGAGGCGCATCGCTATTCGCGAATGTGTTGGTTTGAAGTACACTAAAGGACTGCCTTGGTCGTGATGGCTGTTGACGATACCGAGGTGATTCGCCGTTGCAACCCGGTTTTGGCACTTCGCCCTCTTCCATTTGGGAAAGTTGGTAATGTAGATTCCTTTTCGCTGTTGAAAATATATCTTGCATATGTAGGCTCTTGTTCGATTCAAGCTCGTTGTATAGCCTTCTAGATTGTAGTTCTGACTGGGAGTCACTACTCTGCGTTACATCTCGATGACGACCTGATCGAGTACCGCCAAATGATATTCGTGTCTGCTTAAACCCATCTGCACGTGACGGGTGAGGAGAGTCGATTTGTGACACATCTACAAAGCGATGCTTCTCAGCCGAGGAAGGTGGTGTCCAGGGGATCTCCTCATGGCGACGACGATTCCTATGAGAATGACTAGGGGGGATAATGGATGCTCCTTGTGTTTTACTGTTTGAAGGGCTTGCCATTGGACTGCGGTAAGGACCACCGGGAACAGCGGGCCGCCGAAGGCAAGGAAGATTTGTACGCTCCGTATCTCGGTGGCTTCCGGGAACGTCAAGATCCCCCGGTGGTGCCATAATGTGACGGAGGATTGGAGGCTCTGGTGTTAACGAACGTCCTGGGGGGCATTTTGATTTGTCGGGTGTTGCCTCACTTGAGCCGTTCTTCGCAATTATCCAGGGGTTAAGATGATCACCCCTATTATGTTGTCCACTTGTTTGCGTTTCGCGAGAACTCAGGGTCTCTCGCGCCTTACGGGGTTGTTGCTGATGGCTTCGTTTCAGGTGGCCATCAAGGTCAACTGACATATCAGCTTTCCATTGGTTTGATGCCGAAAGGGTTTTATTCTGTTCGTGTGGGTAGCTGGGAAGACCCGTCGTGTTTATGGGCGTAAATGAGGCCGAGGTCGAAGTCTGAGTCTTATCCGATCCTTCAGTTATTGATTTTTCAACAGTGTTAGCTTGACGAGCATAGCTCTTTGTATCATAGTATGCCACTTTGGCAGATATTTGGGGAGGGCTCTGAGTAATTTGAGAGGCACAATCCGGAAGAATAGGCTGAATCCTCGAACTGTGAGTGTGTCGGGTTTGGCATTGGCCCAACAAGCTTCTGGCCGATACGCGGTTTTCTTGAGAATTTGCCGTGCCCAGTGAGTCTTGATACCCTAGGGCGGCTGGTTTGTATACTTCATTACACACATACCTGAACGCGTCCTCGATGACTTGCTTGTCTGAGAATAGGACATCGTCTTTGGACGGCTCAATATTTACGTCGTAGCTTCTAGGGGGACAGCAGATGTTGAGCTGAATGAAACAATCACTAATCCCATTGACTAACGTCGACTGTCTCAGATACTCCAGATATATCTTCAATAATCGTTTAGCCGTGCCTCGACCAGCGTTCATAGGACGACCGTCAATGGAGAAATAATGACATTTTGGTAGGCTCCGAAGATCTACATCTGGGTTGGCGAGGAAGGCCTCAAATGAGAAGTTGCTGGTTGAAAGACGAACTGAAGAGCCGTCTTTCGTACTTGTGTAGGTTGCCTGGAAGGTTTTTAGAAGACAATTCGAGGTCACCTCAGACCCAAATAATTGTAATGCTGCGTCAATCACGGTTGCATTGTGCTTGGGAGAATATGACCATACTCTGGTTGGTGTGTGCAGAACTTTGAACATTATTTTGAGCTGTGGCCGTGCCATTATATAGGATTGAAGTAGTTCCTGGATCTTTTCGACGGTCTTCTTTGCCTCTCTGGCTACCACTTGCTGACGCACAGGCTGGCGCCCAAACAAGTTGGTCACATTTACAGTTGTTCCTACAGGAGCAGATGTCGGCTTATGAGTTAATACGCCACCTTCATTAGGCTTTAGTTGAAAAGTTGTGGCGATAGGTTCGATAGAGGTCTTAGTCGTGATCGTAACATCCGCCACGGAGTTCACACTCGCAAGAGCTTCACCGCGGAAGCCAAGGCTCTTTCCCACGAGGTTTCCAAGCTCCTCAATGTCTCTGAGCTTACTAGTATAGCCATGTCTGCCAAGTGCATCGAAGTCATCGGGGTGGATGCCAACACCATTGTCTCGGACCTCAATCTTGGAGATGGTATCAGGGGAAACGAGTATCTCGACTGAAGTGGCTTTGGCATCGATTGCATTGTCTAGTAACTCCTTTACGAGTAGAGCGGACGTTATGATCACCACACGGGAACTTATGGATCGAGTTGCAGAATCAGGGAGACGAGAGATGGGAGAGGACATGGTCAAGTATTATCTTAGAGACTAAAAAAATCGATAGGAGTCTTGGAAATCACAATAGGCTCCCCTCGAAGGGAAGAGATGGAAAGAAAAAGCAGAATAATATGCCGTTTGAGGAGAGGTTTAAACAATATTTTATATCAGGGCGGATAATGAAGCTATTAGAACCTGGATAGAGAGATAAGTCAGGACAGACTTGGAAGAAGGAAATTTGGGGTCAAGAGCAGCGGCTTCTAATTGTATCTCCCTGATTTCCCTGGTCAGGGGAACTGGCGATCTGGCTTCGAGAAGGGACTTGGAGGGTCCTTCCTACCTCTTACTTCTCGAGCCCCTGTGCAACTTGCACTTGCCTAGGAGGCTTCTTTACTTGTTAGTAGGCATTCCTTAGTGACGGCTAAGTAACATACTCGTAGGACGTGAGCTTGTCTGTCTACCTACAATGGTACCTACAGCGGCTCTTACAAACTCCTGCCCGCATTTTCCCCCAAGACCTACCTGCTTGTAGGTAATTAATTGTATTCACTATTCAGACGGAAAAATTGGTGCCTTAATTCTTAAAATTGTAATTCCAAGAGGAGTTATATCTCTCTTCTTAGGGTACAATATATTTCTACAGTCTATTTAACTCTAGCCGAAGTCGACTTCTCTCATCATGAAAGACTCGCAGGATGCCTTAAGTCTAACAGCCATCTAGATAGCCTCATGATTCTCGCTGATCAGACATCCTTCGTGACAGCCGCATGTTAGCAATTGGTGCCGTCTGGAGAGTCGTCTATCGACGTACCTAGATCCCGCCTGCCTGTACTACGCGGACCCAGACAGACCCTTGTCCCCACTGCGTCATGCCCCGCCTTTGTGTCACAGTGGGTGGTACTCACTCTACTGCCTGGTGTCCCGCACCCGCATCCATCCATCAGCGACCTCAAGCTACAACTTGGATGGAGCTCGCTCCGTTTACTTCCCACCCTATCAACAACACCATATATACCTGTGAGTGAAGCTTCCATGACTGGCCATTGCAATTCGAGAGCTCAAGTACTGACTGACTGCTCAATTAACCAGCGTAGCCTCTCCTTGACAGTCAATTAGCAATCCTGGTCTAGTTCGTCACCCCGCCATACTCACTCAACTCACCCACCCCTCCCCCAAACGTCGTCGACGCTTTTAGATCTCCATCGCATCGCATTCTAGAGTGTCTTGCTTTTGGGATTCTTCAAAGCAGACAGGTACAAAACAATTGCATCGGTATATACACGAACAAATAAAAGAAATAGGAACATAAAATAAAATATAACAGTCAACATGGTTTCCACGTCCATCAAAGGTCCTAAGCCAGAGGAGCACGACGGCAGTGCCCTGCGCATCGGCATCGTGCACGCGCGGTGGAACGAAACCATCATCGCGCCGCTGCTCGAGGGCACCAAGGCGCAGCTAGCCAAGTGTGGCGTCAAGGACTCCAATATCGTCGTGCAGGCCGTTCCTGGGTCATGGGAGTTGCCCATTGCCGTCCAGCGGTAGGTCTTCTTCTTATAGCTTCTTAACTTAGTTAGCTGATCATACATACTACATCCAGCATGTACACGGCCTCACAGATCCAGCAATCCTCCTCAGGCGGCGCATCGAGCGCCGGCGACCTCCTCGGCGCCTCGACGACGGACCTGACCTCCCTCGGAACCGACGCCGCCTCGTCGCGGCCCTTCGACGCCATCATCGCCATCGGCGTGCTGATTAAAGGCGAAACCATGCATTTCGAATACATTGCCGACGCCGTTTCGCAAGGCCTGATGCGTGTTGGTCTGGACCTCGGTATACCTGTCATCTTTGGCGTCCTGACCGTGCTCAACGATGAGCAGGCCAAGGCACGTGCGGGACTGACGAGTGGAAGCCACAACCATGGGGAGGACTGGGGCCTCGCAGCCGTTGAGTTGGGTGTTAAGCGTGCAGCTTGGGCCCAAGGAAAGCTAGAATGAAGCTTCTACAGGGTAAAGGCAATAACTACGGCTGGCGCAATGCCTTACATGGTTAGGATCTAACACGACGGCTTAGCTTAGAAGTGCATTAAACCACATTTCTTGGATGTCACGTTGGTTACAATGATGCCAAGGGTCTACTAAACTTTTAGGAGCAAGATTTGGACTCCCATCGTATGGAGGTATCAGACGAGATCGTTTGCCAGGTTCCATTGTAGATGCCTATCTGCAACAAGTTGCAAATTCATATTAGATTAAGTGTAGTGTATATAGGCTTAGTCTATCATGATCCATCCGTCACACCACTTAAGATCCCTGATGATAGATCAAGAGGTACCTTTTGTGGTAACTGCTGTCTCTTTCACCAGTGCGCCAAACTCTGCTCATGTTGTAAGCAAAAGAGAAATATCGCTATTGCCCCAGGCCAGAGCATAGCACCAGAGTCCACACATATACAATAGTCCAAGAAATCTCCCATATCCACGTTCCTACGGCGTGCAGCAAAGAAAAAAAAAAAAAAAAACTAGGCAGGTTATCGCTATAGGATGATGTAGATACGATGCTCTCATGAGGGTGGCGGCAAGATGCTCCTAATTTTTTTCTAACCGGACAATGACGTTAATCTTTGTGAACCGCAAAAATCCAAAATAAATGCTAATCATTTAGTTAATGAGAGCTCCGATGCTCGAGTCAAATGTTTTCTTGGAACGCCAGAGGCTCTTCTTTTGCTCTCGTTTTGCCTTCATAGCCGCCCACCCTTCATCGTCGTCGTCGTCATCGTCCTTGGCGGCTGGGGGTGCCTTGGGTTGGACATGAAGGCTTGAGGGAATACGTGGGACGGTAGCCCCCATGGTAGAAGTTCGGCCAGATTGCTCAAAACCAATACTCGACACAGGACGATAACGACCAGGTAGTCCAATGTTGCTTCGTTCCGAGGGTGCAATAGAGGGAGCGTAGCCCCCACCTTGAACATGGATTGAAGGTACATAATTTGGCTGCGGGGCTTGCTGAACCCACGAGGCTGAGCTTGGTTGAACCATGCTCATGGTCCGCATCTGTGGTCCTCCTTGTGGCACATCCAAGCTCAGCCCAGAACCCATAGCCCCATTCATAGATGCGCCAATGAATGAAGCGCGCGGGGCATCCCCGCCCATCATTGAATTGCGTGTCATGTCTCCTCCCATGAAGGAGTTCCGCGACATGTCCCCAAACTGCCCGGCAGACTGGGTCGGCATGTGTCCAATGGGGCGGGGTGGCGCTTGGTTTTGGGCGGGGTTTTGATTTTGAGAGGCCATCATCTGCATGAATTGCATCTGCATTTGCATAAACTGATGCATTTGCTGGTTCATCTGAATCTGCGCCTGTTCCCCAGGTGTGAGCATTGGTGGCTGCGTCGGCTGTATGCTCATTGGGTACATCATTTGTGGCGGGATCCCGCTGATAGGATCAAATCCTGGGTTCATTTGCAACTGGGACATACTATTTTTGGCATTGTCGATGGCGGGACTGCCTCGTCTGAGGGCCCTAGCCCTCTCTTCATTGGCAATGACACCTACTAGACCGCCAGTTGGAAGTGGCCTCGATGGAGCTGGAGCGCCACCTGCGAAAGCAATGGATTCTCGAGGAGGTTGATTGATGAGTCCGGCCCCAAGATATGGATCTTGTGGCAACTTTCGAGCGAATGGCGGAAGCCGACCGCCTGGTGCACCTCCTGCAGCGCTGTCACCAGTGACCGAACTTGCACCGGCATTGGCTGATGCTTGCATCGAGGCTCTCAGATTCGGCTGTGATCCCATAGTGCTGAGACGAGTAGGTGGCCGATTCTTATTGGGAAACCCATGTGCCGCCAGTATGGCAAGTGGTACTTCTTCGTCTTCTTCAGAACCATCTGATGGTGGTGTAGGTGTATTCCCGTTATTCACATGGTTTAGTGGGAGGTTCGGAGTGCTTAGTGACGTGGACATGGGAGGTCGTGAAGTGGGATTTGAAGATTCGCCCGTAACTTTCATCATCTGTTGTCGGTACACCGACAAGTGAGCCTCTTGCTTTTGTCGTTGCTTCTGTAGTTGCCTAGACTTCTCCAATTCATCCTCCTCATCATCCTCATAGTTAATCTCTTCCTCTTCCTTGTCTGAGTCGCCTGAGCCTATCAAACCGAGCTTTTCCTCCTTGGCTTTGTTTTGACGATACTTTTCGAATTCCTGGGGAGTCATAACCTTATTGTTGTTGTTTTTGGACGATTTGGAACCGCCAATAACGCGCGGCGCAATTCGAGGAGGGCCACCGAATGATCTGTCAAAAATGTTGTCTTCATCCTGGTTTGCGTCATATCGTGTCTTCGAGTAAGACCCGTTGAAGCCCCCATTAGCAGTCGACTGATTGGTACGGCTACGATCGGCTCCGCTACTTGACAAAAATTTAGTTGCCGCGCTTAAATCACTCAACAAAGTCGTATCTTCAGTGTCTTCCTCTGATGCACGACGTTCCGGAGAACGATGACTCGGTTGTGCAACATTTGTGACTGGGGGAGGAAGTGCGGCCGCAGCTTTCTGGACAGGAGATGAATACATTCGTCCAGGCCCGAGCAGTCCTTCGTTCGAGTGCTGGCTGTTCCATGACTTTGGCGGAGGCTCTATAGGGGCAGAATGGTCTAGATGGAGAGGCGACGGTTGGTTGGGCTTGCTATTTGCCGCATCGCGTTCTTTTAGGGTCAAAACGCTTGACCGTTTATCGAATTTAGTGAGCATACCACTACCCCATTCACCACCGAGATCCAGTTTAAAATCCGAGTCCTCGAGTTTCGGGGGCGTCGCACTGGTCACTGTCGAAGCGGTCGCAGCTCTAGAGCGTCCGTTCGGTGTCTCGGGTGTCCTGTATTCAGGCACGGGAGGAGCAGGCTCCTCCGCAGGTATCGGGGGTAGAGTATGTTTCTTGTTACCGCCAAATGAAAATGTCCTACCAGCTTGCTTGAGAAAACCAGAGCTCTTGTGAACAGGAGGAACGGGAGGAATAGCGTCAAAGTTATCAACTGGCGGTAATGGCTTTCTACTAGCCGGGCTCTGCCAGTCTTCCTGAGGATTGTATTCGGTAGAAGAGGGAGTCATCGATACATTGCTATGACGGGAAGAATTGTCAGACCCCGTTTTAGTAGTATTAGAACTGCCACTGCCACTAGGAAAAGATCAGCAAATTGCTCAGTACTAAAACCAGCCACTCCTATTTCAGCTGGGACATTCCTGCAGTCATGAGAACTTCGTTGAGTCATGTTGTCTTAGATATAGATTGATGGTCGCTGCCACTTTCATACCGCTGGACTGTATCAAATTGTACAGCAACGAAGCCCATAGACGCCAGGCGAAGAGACACCGGTTTCGATATAAGGGGGTTTAGGGATGCACGTACCGACTGCTATTCAACCCAGCAAAGAGATTGTCTTCCATAGACAAATCATGGATATGTGGCTTAGTTGCACTACCCGCCGTCCTACTCAGTCTCACACCACCATCAAAATTTTTCACATTGCCGCTATTGGGTCTTTCCAGCACCCTAAATGAAGGCTCAGCTACCGGCCCATTTTGATCATCAGCTGCGGTCGATTTCCGCCGGAAGTTGACTGGAAATCTAGGCATATAGAACAGCTCGACTTCAACTAATTAATATTACCACGAGCCCATAAATACCGGCAGGTATGTCGGCGCGGGCAATAATCGTGCGGAAGCTCGCTCGGGC
This sequence comes from Xylaria sp. FL1042, assembly GCA_022495085.1. Taxonomy (NCBI): domain Eukaryota; kingdom Fungi; phylum Ascomycota; class Sordariomycetes; order Xylariales; family Xylariaceae; genus Xylaria; species Xylaria sp. FL1042. Next base: position 76,427 of record MU380210.1, read on the forward strand.
GGACCACCGTGGAGGAGTAGACGTATGTATTGCAAGGAGTACCAAATCGTGATACCTCCGGGAAAACCTCGACTGGGTCCTCTACAGTCTGGAAACCAGGACACTAAGCGGGAAACTGCATAATGAGCGATTAGCCGTGGTCCTCCCATGTAAGCGTCCGTGAGTTTGAGAGTGAGCGTGAAGATGCAACAACCCCAGCCAGACGATTTTTTAGACGAATGAGGTGACCATGATGTAAAGCGCGGGGGAAATGACTATTCACGGTTCCTAGGGTATATGGCCAAGCACGAAGAACCATACAAGGTGGTCTATATCCACGTCTCGCAGCATGAGTAATACAGACCATGGGAACCAGCGCTCGGGAGCTCGGCGCCCAAAACAGAGCGAGAGGCTGTCCAGGGTACAGGACGACAGAAAGAGTTCAAGGCCGACATACAAAGAAGCTTCTTACTTACATGCGTTCCTGGGACACGGGAAACGGAGCGGGTGCACTTCGCTAAAGTGAATGGATTGGATGTATATACGAATGGACAAATCGCTCCCAATATTAATGAATGGCAAGTACTCGAGGTGATGGCCAAATGAAGATCCGGCGGCTGATCGAGCAGGAATGAGTTGGCTAGTATGTTGTATGTATGTACGTATGTGTGGTTGTAGTTGTACGAGTATGACAACAATATGAGAATACTAAACAAGAGCGTTGTTGAATTAGGTACGGGAGGCTTCGATCGAAGGTTTGACCAAGGTCGGCGAGACAACCAACGAGAAGGGCGCTGGTAATCAGCAAAAAGGGGCACGATCGTCGCCCAGGGCAGGCTACAGTATATGGTAACAGAGAAAGGAAAATAAAAATTAAATGGTGTATTCTGTATAACGAGGGCAAAGAGAGACTAAGTCTGCAGCAAGACAACCAAAGATTTCGGCAACGCTTGAACCAGGCTCAGCAATGACAGACAGAACATGCGGTTGAGAGATGCTGGAAGGACAAGGAGATTGGGAATGAAGACGGGAAGGTTTTGGGGGTGGGAACAAACTGGGCTTGTTGTTAGCTACCTAGACTACCTGGTACTAAGCTAGGTTAGCGACAAGCGATCGAATGACTTGATGGCGGCGGCTACGTGAGGTACGCTACGGCAGGGCAAACAGTGCCTAGAAATGAACTTGGAGTTCATGCCCAGGCAGTACCCAGGCTTGCTGCTTTGAGGCATGCCGCACAGTACACGCCGCCAAAAAGACTACCTAGCGGGCACTGTAGCGCTTCCTGGTCTGTTGTGGTAGAACTTCGGCGCTGTGCATAATCGTAGCAGGAAGCTCGGAGCCCTGAAAAGGATCCGGATTTCAGCATCGTTAGCATGCACTATGCATACGTTACCCACTGTACTGTACAGTTTACTGTAAGTGTAGGTCATGTCATTCTAGTTTGAACTTGCTTTGAAGTCTTAGAACACCACCCAAGGCAATATTGTATGTAAGTACCAACGTACAGATGTAGGTAGTGTAATGTAATTACATAAGGAGGTAGGTAGGTAGGTAACAAAACTTGCAGTTGTTGTGCTTTGCTTTATGTGTACTTAATTTACCGTGCTTCGCCTCTGCTTTTCCTCTTTCCTCGTCCATCCTTGTCCTGTTCTTTCGCAAATCAAAGTAGAACATGCTAGCACGCGCTTACTTACCATGTATACGTATACTACACTACATCACCGCCAGCGCCGAGCTGGGTGTCCACATGGCCTTCATGCTTGTCTCCTTCTGAGAGGCTCTACTGTTTACTGTTAGGACCGCCAAGGAGGCCGAGGAGCCAGGATAGACCTCCACGCCAAAACAGGATTCTGAACCGACATGCAGAGTTGTTTTACGATCTCAGGAAATCGACATGTGTCCCCCTTGTTAGCAGTCTACTTCCACACCTAGAGAAAGGAAAGGGAATTCATACTGTAGGAAAGTGGTGAGCATTTCTCTTTCTCACGTCACGCCGGGAGGAGATGGTTATGGCACCGGATTGCTCATGGTTCAACGCGTCCATCTTGTCTTGACGATTCTGGCACCACTCCTTGTTGGTTACTAGGACAGGGAAGGCTAGCTAAGATGCTGAAATCGGCGAAGCAGTGCAGGAGGCTCGGGGGTACCAAGCAGTTTTAGGCAAAGCCTACTCGGTGGCGTGCCCGTATGTTTAGGACAGCACTCCATACTGTCTGAACCCGTCGGTCATTGGTATCGTATTAGTACGGAGTATACAATACCTCTTGGCTGTTAGTTACGGCTCTCGGTTCTCTTGTACCAAACCTGGCTTGTGAGACTCATCGGAGTCTCAAGAGGAGGCATGGAATAATGGATGTACCCCGCCATCATGGTTTCATGCCTTTACGCGGAACGCGTTTTTTCTTTCTTGGTTTTTTTTTTCCTTGGTGAGTTCTTCTGTCCCTTCTACCCAATGCCCAACTCCATACCAGAGTTAAGGATGTCACCCACAAAATAAATGAATTGTGGTCTGCCTAGTGTGTAGAGAGCAAGATAGCTATAAGTATCATACGTCAGGATCGACAGGAGACGCAAAATCGTATGCGTGACCCAGTGTTTCTTGCTGATATAGTATATCCACGCTTGCGGCTCATGACAGATCCGCGGATAGCCTATACAGAATAAAGTAGGCATAACACGACACTACCAGTATATAATTAATCGGCCACTGGGTAGAACTGACTGGGCTTCAATGTTGTCTGACATCAACGAGATCAGGAGAGACTACCCGCTGACGAGAGGTTAGGTACTTGTACAGATGATAGCACTCCACCAGACTCTGTGATCAAGGATGGCTATTCTTAAAAAAAATAAAAATAAAAAATTGGTCGACTCACGCACGTAGTGGGTCAGGTATAGCCTAGGTACTACAATATTGTACCACGCTACTCTATATCCTGTCCCACAATAGCGTCCCATTTATACGTAGGTAGTATGTGATGTGATGCGCATGAGAACACGAGTAGTGTAGGTAGTCGAGTCGTTTGTTCGAAATAAATTCGACAGCTCTTATCGTAGCTACTCTCCCTAGATCAAAGTTATCATATATACTTAACTACAACAGTAGTAAGAAAGAATCCTGCCTCCACTGGAATATAGATAGGTAGTGTGCATTTTAAAAGTCTAATGCTGGTGCTTCCAGAACGCGGCCTGTGGGCTATCCCCCTGACTGCCTAGGTCCTAATACTGTTAGAAGATGCCAAATCATTTAAAGATGATTAAAAAAGAGTGTTGCCGTCCGACGCGGTATTCGGCTAGTGTAAAAGCCGAATATGTAAAATGCCATTCCTTCGATGGTCTTCCTCCTCGCCCGATACTACTGAGCACAAAGAGAGACGAAAAATAAGTCCGCCGTCCCCGCAGAGCCGTCGTAATCGTCACTACCCTAGGTGCGTACTTGCGAGGCTATCTAGCGTATCCATGGCTTTAGCGTGTAGATCTTACGTTCGTATTGAAATCCGTGGTCGACGCGATCCCGGCCAATCAATACCTTTCGAGCTGAAAGCTGCACGGCTTTTTCTTTTTTCAACCAAAATGCCGATCTCCAATTGTCCGCATCGCGAACCACGCTACTAGCCCACTACAAAAGTAGGTTGGACTTTACGTAGGCAGTCCGTAGGATGTTATACTACATGGGTATTTAATTATGTGCATTTGTGTTTTTTGTTTTTTTATTCCATTATGTCCCGACCGTCCGGAAGCCGGAGGCGCGGTGCTACCGACCAAGTACTACTAGTACATCCGCGCATCTCATCTCATCTCGCCATCGGGGTGCCAAGTTCTACCATCTCATCACATCACGTTAGTCGCCACTGACAACTCTTCCATAGGGTATTATGACATTTACGTAGTAAGGTACCGCATATGTATCTCATACCTCTTGCTAGATGCGTCACGCAATAAAGTACACGATGTGATTTTAAATAGTATTCACGTAGCACCCATTGTTGTCTTGGACTACTATAGTGTAGTGTACACTAGATGAGCCATGGCGGTTGATTTGCAAGCCCTGTTCAGGGGCGGCAACAGGGGACCCATTTGCTCCGGGCTCTCCGGTTTTAACTCCCTACTTTCTGACCTTACCTAACGGTAATGTACACTACGTAGTAGTACCAATGGTAAAATTCTCCGAGATATATCGACCGTTTATCGGCATAATTCTCACGATAGCTGCTTCATTCCGCAGCGCGCAAGAGAAGCTCCCGAACAATTGACGGGACTGGTCCATACACGGAACAATAAAACAACATGCAGCTCAGTACTCTTGGAGTTTCAGCTTAATTGTTAGTGCTACCCTGAGAATTGCAATACTCACTTGGCTTGGTCTCTGGCGAGCTGGTATGGTGGTAAAATACGCAAGCAACGTCACAGCCGAGTCTTCTGAGACAAGTATAAATAAACCATGACTACGGTATACTTTAAGAAGAGCTAGTATCCTGGACTTTCAAGATATCTCGGTAGTTTAAAACTGCTACCTAAGTACCTTGGGTAGTAATGACAGTAATTTGTTCGCGGTCGTTGCACTCATATATATTCATTGCACATCTAATCAAAGTCGTTCACTGTAACAGCCCAGATCTGCTCGATTGGAATTAACGTCGTATGCATCATGATTCTGATTACCGAAATGTGCATGGTCCTTCAGGTTCGCGAGCAGAGTTTATTTACACTAAAACAGGTAGGTATTAATCTAGATACACATCATCCAGGACAGTGAGAGCACACAGTTCTACGTAGTACTCATGCAGACCTCCCCCACTTATTCACATGCAAGTAAACATTGCAGAATCTACATATACTTGACCTTAGGAAGTAGGTTAGGTTAGGTACTTAAAGCTCCATTCTACCCATTTGCTGCTTGACGTAAGTGCTGTTCAGACTATTCAACCTCGCCATTATATTTGTATGTGTAAGTGGGTATTTAGGTATAAGTATTAGTGGTTTTCCAAGACCCGAATCGTCGGGTATTTAAGGCCTCGAGGATACTTGTATAGTCTTTTACCGGGAGCGCTCGTCGCGCAACCCGCGTCCATTTCCCCGCCATGGTTTTCCAAGCTAAAAACATTTATTCCCCTCCACATATTCATCGCACCTGCGACAAGAGACCGAAATGTCCACTGTGTCTTCGCCTTGCGACTGATTAACTAGGCGCCTACCTAGTTTCATCTCCTCTCCTCTGTCTAGGTACTTGATAGATCAGGAGCGGACTGCTTATCTGGCTGTCCCCGCAGCTCCTCTAGCCAGTCTTGCCATTCCTTGCGCCCGACGATGTCGGAATACAAGGCTAGAATCAGCTGCCTTGCCTCTGGCAATGGTAGCAATCTACAAGCAGTACGCATTCTATATATGTCAATTCTCTGGATTAGAAGATTCCCGAGAACCGGTCCCATGTTTGCTTCAAGTTGTGCGTTCTCGTTCTAACTCGTACGCGCCTACAGCTTATAGATGCCAGCGCCTCTGGCATCATTGCTGGGACTATCGTCAAAGTCACCGTCAACAGAAAAGATGCATATGCCGTGAAGCGAGCCGAAAGTGCCCAGCCCCCGATCCCTACCGACTACTTCAATCTTGTGAAGCATGGTTTTCTTGCGGCCGGCGAGAAAGACCCCGAAAAGGTGAAAGAGGCTCGCTTTGCTTACGACACTGCTCTGGCCGAAAGAATATTAGCAGATAAACCGGATTTAATAGTGCTAGCTGGATGGATGCACGGTGAGTAGCGTTGCGTCCGCTTCCCAATTACCAGCGGGCGACTACGTCCGCATTATATAGACGTTGCGCAACTGCGTCGCACATGCTACTGCCGTGGTAGACGGTTTTTCTGAGGCTAATGTAGAATGCTATAGTCATGAGTACGGGGTTTCTTAACCCCGTGTCTGCTGCCGGCGTTCCGATAATAAATCTACACCCAGCATTGCCAGGTAAGCTAACGATTGCTGGGAATTTCGGGCACTATCTAATCTTATTGCTAGGCATGTACGATGGCGCCGGAGCGGTATGATCGCGGAGTCTTCTCATCACCCCCTTTCACAATGGCTAGGAACAAGAATTTGCTATGCCTGCTTATTTGAATAATACCCGAGAGCCGTACTACCTTGACTGCACGGCACGATTAGCTGACGTCTTCGCTTCGGCAGATTAAACGAGCATATGAGGACTTCAAAGAGGGAAAACTCAAGGATGGCGTTACAGGAATTATGATCCACTACGTCGTGGAAAAGGTCGACCGTGGCGCCCCTGTCTTGACACAGGAAATTCAAATTCAAGACGGAGAGAGCCTAGAGGACCTCGAGAAAAGGATACACGAGCACGAGCATGAGTTGATCGTGAGGGCCACTGCCTTGCTTGCACAGAAGATCGTAGCCGCGAAGGGATCCGCAACAAAGTAAGTCCAGAATCACCCAAGCGTGGCGTCTGGAGAGGGAAGCTTGGACGAGACTCTTATCTGGGAACAATGTGCAGAGATCAGAAATCGGAGCGGAGATGCTGCGGGGATATCACTGCATATTGATGCATTGAAGTCTGCCCCCTTCCACCTGACGATATCACACAAGATCGGGGTGGTAAACCGCCACTCAAGACAGCAGGCCTGGCTCAGCGAGAGGTTGCGGATCGTCTTTGCTCTTTCTTGCGCAGCGCCCTTTCAATGAAAACGGTATAGTGCACGTCATCATTTTCCTTGTTGCCCGCGAAGATATCTGGTGCCGAGCTGCAGGAATTGTTTGCATTTGTGTTGAGCGGTCAGAGAATATTCGCTGACTTCGGATGATTTTTCGTACCCACTTGAACCGGTTTTTAGAGGAAGAGGTAACTGTAAGATGGCATCTGCCGTAGCAGTTCCGTACTCGGATGCACTAAGGTCACATACATCCCAGCCCGGCTTCCTACCTAGGTATATGTACCCTGATATGAAGGTATAGACAAGCATTGGCATACGAGAGCGCGTTTTGTGACCTGCAAGCCCCCCGCACTCAACCAAAGAAAGCAATGCGAGCCTGATGAAAACGACGTAGAAGTTCACGAGCCAGAAATCGAAGATTGGTAAACGCTGTAGTGTACGTTTTACGTGTATGATATTATACCTCATCTGGACTCCTCGGATAGCGATGTGTCGCAGATGAAACTATCACAAACCCAAACCATCCATTTTGGACCGCTTCTACACGGTACTACAAGCTGTGGAGCGTTAGACCAAGCCTCGGGCCAGCTAGAGTCGCATTCCAGCCGAGCGGTCCAAGCGGCCAAGCTGCTAAGAGTTGTATCTAAGCCAGATTCTGCAAAAGATCGGTGCCGCTCAGCGGGGCTCGTCTCGGAACCATAGTCACTGCGTTACGGCTAAGCTGCATGTAATATCACTTGCGTTGAACGCCCAGCCATGTGCTGCTCCGCGAGCTCCCTCTTCATTATCGCAAGCTCTGGTGTACCCGTGGCTTACATAGAGCAATTATATAGGTTGAAGGGTCGATGTCCTGTCCTTCCCAATTCTAATGACCTTAGATCTCTCTACTTGAATTTTCGACACTAACCTTATGAGTTTGAGTTTGAGCTTAAACTTGCCCTGAGGAGGTCTGACTCGCCGCAAGGCTATTGCTGCTTGATCAAGACATCGAAGAGAGCCTGATCTTGCATACCAATTTTGCATAGAAGAGAATAAAAAGAACAGGGGGTAGAGGACAGGAAAAAAAGAGCCTCGACCTTGTCATAAAACATGGCCCTCGACTTTACGCGCTCGTCGTCATGGAGATCCAACTCTCCACCTTCACGCCGTAACAACAGCCGTAACAATAGCTTACATAGAGGGCCCCCCGACCATACTCGTCCAGGAGCCCTCTCGCAACTCCTGAGTCGCTCACACCCATCGGTCCATAACTACGGCAGCTCCTGGCGAGGGGGGGTCATTGACGACGAGGAAGCCCTGCTTACTCACTCCGTTTCCTCTCACGGCTTCATAGATTCTGGCGACGATGAACATCGCCGGTCACAAGCTGACGAGCGTCGACTCAGTCAGATTCTTAACAGCGGTCCTGTGCGGTCCATGCGACTAATTGGGAATCCTAACCCTCGATACAAATGGGAGCGATATTGGAAGTCGGGAGAGGAACTGCGCACCTTCTCGAAACCTGTGCGGGAATACTATGAGCGCACCAACTACCTTGTCCAACAATATATATATATCGACCGCTTGCTCGATAGCAGTCTCCCCCACGACCTGCTCAACGAGTACAATGACCTCCCACACAGCTCGTTTAAGGGTGTCGAGGTCCCCGAGACCATTACCGAGGAGGCCGGGAGTTTACCTAAATCAATTACAATTCCCAATAGCAACAGGCATTCGCCCGAAGATCTGAGCTCAGCTACCCCGAGCCCGCAGCACGAACTCCAAATCAGCGACCCCTCGAACCTAGACGAGAACCCTGCAGCGTTGAAACCAGGCTCGACAAAGAAGGTCAAGCGGACACCCAAAGACATATACCGCCCGACGGAAACCACGCCGCTGTTCAATATCGAAGAAGATGAGGACTACGAGACGTCTAAGCCCGAGGTGCCACTCCTCGAGGACGACGAGGACATCGACAGCGGCTCCCCCATAGTCACGCTTGCCATCTACGTGAACTTCGCCGCGAACGTGCTCCTGCTCGCGGGAAAGGTCGCCGTCATGATCTCGGTCTCGTCCATGTCGGTGCTGGCGAGCTTGGTCGACGCGGTCCTCGATTTCCTGTCCACCGTCATCGTCTGGATCACGACGGTGCTGATCTCCCGCCAGGACCAGTACAAGTACCCCGTCGGCAGGCGGAGGCTCGAGCCCCTGGGCGTCCTTGTGTTCTCCGTCATCATGATCACGTCCTTCGTGCAAGTCGCGCTGCAGTCCATCGAGCGGCTGGCTTCGGGGAACCACGCGATCATCAAGCTCGGCATCCCCGAGATCTCCATCATGGTCAGCACGGTCGTGATCAAGGGCCTCTGCTGGCTCTGGTGCCGCCTCGTGCGGAACTCGAGCGTGCAGGCCCTCGCCGCCGACGCCATGACCGACGTCATCTTCAACACGGGGTCCATCCTGTTCCCTATCCTCGGCTTCTATCTAGGGATATGGTGGCTCGACGCCCTCGGCGGTCTCCTGCTGTCCCTGGTCGTCATCAAGAATTGGTCGCAGACCTCGCTGCAGCACATCAAGAACCTGTCGGGCTTCTCGGCCACCGCCGACCAGCGCAACGTCCTCCTGTACCTCACCATGCGCTTCGCCAAGACCATCCGCCAGATCCAGGGCATCCAGGCTTATCATTCCGGGGACAAGCTCATCGCCGAGGTCGACATCATCCTCGACGCGTCCACGACGTTGCGCGACTCCCACGACCTCAGCGAGAGCTTGAGCTACGTGCTCGAGTCTGTCCCAATTGTGGATCGCGCGTTTGTCCATGCTGACTATGCGAGCTACAATCTCCCCACGCACATGGAACAGCAGAGCGGATAGCTCTGTGGTGATCGTCGTCTTTCCAGCGAGCTCGCTTGAGGGATTGTCCGGGAGATGGTATTTGTAGACCAACCTCGAAGACGTAGCTGGATGTGGGAAAAAATGAATCGCTGAGCAAATGCCTCCCTGTAAATATAGAAAACAGGTCTGAGTATACCGGTTCCCTTATTGATGACATGTGTCCATATGTATGAGTGTTCGCCTCGAGCTTCTTGCCCAGGCTGACACTGACTGGTTCTTATCCTCAAGGTATTACCAGGGGTTTTTAATTGCCGGCATTCATAGGTCATGTAACCCACTTTCAAAGTCGCCCGTTCAAGAATTGCTCTCCGTGGGGCTGTATTTTCGTCTGGACAAGGCGATGGGGAGGTAGAAATGAAACAAAAACATTGTCTTCGTCCACAATCGTGTTCCTATCATGTTATCCTCCTCGCTCAAGTGCCTTCCACGATAGATAAACCTGCAGCGCGCCCTCGAGGCTCTGCACGAGCCCGAAGAAAATGGTGACGAGGAAGACGAGGATCGCGACCCAGAAGGTGTACCATTGGACGCCGTTCCGGCGGTCGAACCACCACTGCGACAGCGTCTGGGGCCGCGACTCGTCGAGCGCCTGCTTCAGGATCACCAGCCGGTTGTTCCAGTAGTTGAAGTTCTCGAAGCGCCGCTCCTGCGTGGAGAGGCTTCCGCACTCGGTTAATAAGGGGTCTAGGTCGTGGTCTTCGATCTGAGATTCTATCCACTCCTGCGTCTTGGTGTCGTTTTGTGGGATGAGGAGTGACAGAGTCGAGAGGGTCTCGTCGATGAAACCGGGAGGAAACATCTGGCGGTGGACTTTCCTTTGGAATTTGAGAAAGGCCACGCAGTCGAATATCGAGACGGTCTTGTCGTCGTCCACGAGCCGCAGGTGATCCGCGAGATTCCGCGTCCATTCGATCCTCATGCCGCCTATCTTCCTGAGGTTGAGCGCTGTGAATATCTTGCCAATCTGTGGCTTATCTGGCTGTAACCTCACCCCGGCCCCGGGTCCGAAGTACGTCTCCGTGAAGTCTCTCAAGGTGCCGGTGTCCCACCGGATAGTGTTCGGCCCATCGATGCCCAGCGGAGGTTCGCCGATGCTCGTCATGATCAGTAGCCTTGAGCAGAGGTTCAGGGACCCGTCTATGCTATTATTCGCATTAGACACGCATCCCCCGAGTCCCTGCGAGATATCATGATGGAGATTGGGCCGTTCCTTATCCTGCTGAATTTGAGATACGATCTCGATCACATCGGCGTGAGTTGATACAGACACGTGTCGACCCCCATCTAAGAGGAACTTTTGGCACTGGGATGCGTAGTCTGGGACCCGTTAATCGCGTGGTCTAGACTTTCCGCTCGCTTTATAGACGAGCTAAAATTAAACATTGAATTCCTGTTTAAAAAGTCGGCTTACTACTAGGCAATTAGATTCCCTTCAATGATAAGAGTGTCTTAACCTGGCTATATCATCCTTACATACCAATTAAAGTAAAATTGCATGCAGCGAATATCTTCTTCAGTTGGATTCGCCGAACCCCATAGTCCAAGCAGAAGCTCGAAGCTCGTGTCAGGGTCAATTGGACTTGTTAAAGGGATGACTAGTTGCGCATTCATGATGACGAGGCTGTATCACTACCATTCAGAGGCATAGGACTATCATTGGCACGGAGGTCTGAGTAGAGCACCACTAGCCAGACGGGTATCAACGACAAGTAGTGCTCTCGATAGGGTACGATGGCAACATGCGATCGGTGGCGCAGTAAAGTGACATGTCGTATAAGCTAAGCGCTGCAGCATGTCAGCCCCAATCGCCCTGCATCTTACGGACCCCAATGGCACACTGCTTGGCCATAAGATCAACAGGCTAGAAATGGAAAGGCGGGGTGTCTTCAACTCATTGGAACTAATATGTAAGATGTTCTAGCTCTTCGCTACATGAAGCTATCTAGCGCCAGCGAAATGTACATTTGATCGAGACTGGTTTGATGAGTATGGCTTTCCTTCGTCCTCAGACATATCCCTATGCAATTACTTCAACCGGACAATATCGTGGACTTTTAGTTCGCAAGTATGATTGCTGGGACGCAAAAGGCCCTGTGAGAGATACGTTCACAAATGAAATTGCGGGAAAGATTAAGAATTGCCTAGAACAATGTCTCCCAGAATCGAACTGCTTCGTTGGCTTTTCCTTGTTTATGGTTGGAAAGTCGTCCGAGAAGACTAAACCTACTATTATGATTGTCTCGGATGACAAAGCACGCAGAAAGGCAGCATTCCAGATGGTTAAGGCAAAGAATATCTTGTCGCCGTATCCAGGCTTCGAGCTAGGGCATTGCTCTGTTGCAGCTGAGTTTGAGGATCTTAGACAACTTGGATCCAACACTAAGCCATCAGCATCAATCCTCGAATCTATCGAGGATAGAGATCCTCAATACATAGGTGATGAGAATGGCCCCGGAGTAGAAGTTCTGAGCGTGCTGTCAGCGGAGGTGTGTGCCTTCGAGTACCCGAGCCCCACGACAGCCACTCGGATCTACTTCCACACATCGCCACACTCGCATTCACATGATTGCCCCTCTGCCACCTGTGGTGGATTATTTGAATTCGAGAATGAAGTTTACGCTCTCACCATGGCCCATGCCATTCGTCCGGTTCGTCGTGTGGTTGCAAAGCCCAACCCGTGTGAGATTGAGAGCGACTCATCAAGCGAGTCTGACGACTTTGAGATCACTGGGATGGATGATTGGGATGACGATGACGAAGATGGGGACACCAAAACCTTGACAGCTATCACGAGCCCTGGGAGCAAGACCCCTTCTGAGCTTTCTGAGCTTTCCGGCTCTGAGGAGAGTCTGCTCAGGCGCCACGACTCACAGCGATCGTCTGATATGAGCATCCGAACCCGTGTTACCAGTGCGCCGTCTATAATCTACGAAGACGACGACTGCATCTCCAATAGCTTCGACTATGACGATGATTTGCCCGATGATTTACCCGATGCTTGCGAGCGAATTGGCTCGGTGGTCAGTATTGACCATGAGCTTGATATCGCCCTAGTTAAACTCAAGCCAGACAAATATAAGATCGGCCCCCCTTTCGCGTACTCACTTCCACAAATGTGGATGAAACACCGTCACACTGCTGATGACCTAACCAACACGTCCGTTGTGGTAAACACCACGCACCATCCAGCAATCAGGGGCCAGCGCTCGGGCACGCCGTTTTACACTAGGTTCCCCGGCGCAAGCAACTTTCTAGAACTGCACAGCGTCCAGTTAAGCGCTTCGCTCCGTCCCGGTGATAGTGGTAGTTGGGCATTCGATAGCCAGGGCGAAGTTGTCGGCTTCGTTGTAGCCGGGAACCCCAATTCCGTGTCATGTCTGCTGCTTCCCATTGCGCCTGCATTACGATCAATGTTTTCGCTTTTGCATAAACGGTTACTAGCAGAGGTGGAATCTTGGCTCGGTGGCGCAATGGAAGAGATGGAGGATGAGCCGCTCCTTTTCGACATGTCAGAAATAAATCGTGACCAGTCACCGGGGAGCCTGGATGACAATCAAGATAGGAGTAGAGATACCAGCCCTTACGGGAGCCAACCTTTGGACGACTTTTCCCCAAACAGACTCCGGGACGCGCCAGATGATGATACAATGACTGTTGCAAGCAGTTTTCCCCCTCCAAGTATATTCAGCCAACGCATGGACCGTGGGACCCCATCCACTATAGCGTACTCAACAATGACGTCGATGTATGAACGTATTGTACCTCGAGGCAATGCGGAATCGGCTGGTAACTTTATAAGTAGGGGCGATTTCTTGCAGGATCAAGTAACCAAACTGCGAAGAGAACTGGAGAGGGCATGGGAAATTATACAAGACAAAGACAAGCGCCTACAAAATTACATCACAGGCAATGTCGATGATGGTTTCGAGATGCCGATAAAGGATACTTCGCCAGCACAATACGAAGAATACCCGTTTGTACCGTCCTTCAGTCGAGGCTCAGCACAGACACAACACCAATCAAGCCCTTCAGTACCACCATCTTCTCAAACGTCTATCCTATCCGAGGATTCTCGAGCAGGAATTCCTAAGGCTACAAGTCATTTCGAAGCGATGATGAAGGCTCTAAGGACCGAGCTAGAGACGAATCGCCGCGTGACTGAAGAAATAAAAGCTATGTGGCGGACGCAGGTCGACGCAAACGAAACACTACTTCAGGAGAACGCGAAGTTGAAAAAGGCCATAGAACAGGCGATTGAAACAACCACAGATTATGTCCCCGTTAGCGTTACCGGCGGCGACGGGTTGCGAAGGATTGCTTCTGATTTAAGCGAGGTTCTTCGCGGCAGCGATGGTATGAAGCCCGCTCCCTTCATGATCAAAATGAAGGACGAGGCGGAGGCAAACGAAGTCCCTCTCATGGACATACCGCCGTTTCCGGTTCAGAAAGATAATACGCAGGGGTCATCACGAGCACCAAGACCGAGAGCTCAGTGGCACCTACAACCCAACCAGCCCTCAGTCCTATACTCGCGCGGGGCATTCAAGGGGAACACGTTTAGGAACATTATGAGGAGAATCGATAAAGTAGTAGAGGAAGAAGAAGATGACGACTATGAGATGGGCAATGGGGCTGCCATGAGAGAGGACATTAAAGCACGGAGGAAAACCAAAGACGGGAAACATGAGCCTATACAACGCCCGCATTCGATGTACTAGTTATATCAGGGTTAGAGGCTGGCGAGTGACACTACACAATGCAGGACGGTCAAAAATTCATAGTATAGCTATCGGTCCACTGCTGATCAAGAAACTGTGAGGTCTATAGGGAGAGTATTGCAAATTTACAGCTCTGTTCCAAGCTATACATAATGTATTCATTTCTACGAGAAGCCAGCGGTTCCTCCTTGATAACCCCCTATTCAATTCAATTATCGCTTCTTTATGCCACGGCTTTCCATTACGTGACTTTAATGCTTCTTCAAACAAACCGTTATGCCATGCAGTAAACTAGGCATTATGTGTAGCGTGGTATATATAATCCCAGGAAACACGTTCAACAGAAAGCCCAGCATAGCATTGACTTCGGGAGAACAAGGGCGTATATATATTATATCTATATATACAGCTAAACCGGCCTGCGCAGCAAGTTCACGATCAAGATGTGACAGCCCTGCAGCAGAACCAGCAGACGACCCACGAGGCTCTTGAACAGGTCCGGCGCATCATGAGCGGTGATGAGATCATCGATATGATTCCGCAGCACCTATGGGACTCTATGGCCGATAGCATAGCAGACTCAAATCCCGTGTTCTATCTGGGACAACTAGTCTGTGTGTTGACAGGTATCCGACAGGGTAACAAGTGTCCGATTGAGCAAACGGGGACGTTTGAGTTTCTCTTCGCCAGAGGGCAGCTGTTGCGCGCGGGCTGTGGGAGGCGATGAGACTATGGGACACATGGGTAGAGTGGTATACAGGTTCATCCTAATATTAGCTAGATATTGAGCTCAGCCTAGAACAATACATTATCGTTGACTTTCCATCTTTTCTCTGCATCCAATGGGTCCCTAACAAGATGTATATATATCAGCCAGAAGCATTTACTTTCGATATAAGCTAGCTGTATAAGCGACTGTATAAGCTCACTATCTGCTCGCCTTTTGCCCTCCTAGTCCAAGGGAAACCGAAAATGAGAAGCGATTAGGACCTCTCAGGCGGCGTCAAAGGTCCCCAGCCGACTTCTCTTAACCTGAGCATACTCGGAGGTTCTTATTTTTAATTAGCTAACTGATTCTTTTTAGGCGATGGACTAAGATTGCGAGAACTTTAGCCAAACCAATAGAGTAACCGAAGAAAACAAGTCATTTTCAAGTTGAAGCCGTTAACGTAACATCACAACTAGTGAATCCCAATTTCATTAAGCAATACGATGTGGAAAATACTTCGCTTGTTTCATATCGTAATTCAGCTTATAAGCGAGATTAGAATTAAATACGTATGGGGCGCTATCGATGTTGCGAGCTGAATCATGTGTAAGTCTACTACTATGTGGTCTCGAAATTCATTCCTTGCTTTAGTAAGGAATCCCGTTCGTCATCAACTGGAACTGGTCATAGACCATCGTGCTGTAGCTTCCAGCACTTTTCCTTACAAGATCCTTGACAAACTCGGCCGCTTCGCGTTCGTTCTTCTCGAGAACAAAGCGCTCCTTGAAGTGTTTAACGCTTTCAGGCTTGAAGCATGGAAGACCGCTTTCCATCATTAGGAGAACAATTTGGCTAAGTGTCTCGGCGTAGGGCCGACAGGCAAGGAATGCTTTGACACAAAGCTCTTCGAATGACTTGAAGGCTTGGTGCTCGATGCTGCCCCCCATGACCAAAATCATTTCATTGGTAAGCTTAAAGGGCGCACGCTCGAATTTCACTCCACCGGGAGCAATATCGAAACAGAAACCAAAATCGATGTGAAGAATATGGCCTGCGTCGTCAATCATAATATTGCCGTTATGACGATCCTTAAACTGTAGCAGGAATGATATAATGCTGTAGGCGGCCATGCTCTTGACGAAATTGCTACGCGCATGTTGAAAGCGGAGCGAGTCCTCATTTCCGTATTTGCTGATGAAATAGTCGTATAGGCCGTTGACAGCTTCGCGTCCCAGCATGTCTCGGGAAATAGAATTTGGCAAAACGTCAATCACGCCACAGCCCGGTGCGGTAGCTGTAACGCGGTACGGAAAGACAAACACATCGAGCCCAACATTGTGAAATATGCCTCGGAAAGCAGCAACCATTTGCAGAGCCAGGACATCTTGACGGCAATCGTCGCCAACTTTGAATATAGCACTTTGCCAAACCTCAACTGTTTTCTGAGGTAATAGTTCAGTTTTCTTACCCGCTTCCTGAACGGCCTCCTCAGTTTCCTCTGCGGTACCAAGAGTCTTTTGAATGCGGAAGGTAGCCATGAAAGGCGCCTTCGCATGAGATTGTAGAGGTTTACCAGATTTCCGGTCAATGCCGATTACCACACCATCGGGGTTACTGGGTAAATAGACGCCCACGGCGACTTGGATCTTGCGGAGCTCTTCTTCAATCTTCTGTTTCTTTTCTGGTTTATCCCGCTTGATCAGTGGCTTTAGTTTTCCAGAGATACCGGTAACTTCATCGAAGAAAGCAAATTCTCTTTCGTAGAAGCTTTTATCTTCTCCGGAAAAGCTGTTAACTAATTTCGCCATCACGTTGTCGAGAGCAGGTTTGATGTCATCGGGCTAACACACGTTAATACTGGACACACTACACTTTCCTTGGGTTGACTCACAATGGTAGCATCATCATCTTTGTAAGAGTTAGCCTTCATGTTCCATATGATTTGATGTGCGAACAGCTGAGAGAACTGTGCCGTTTCGATGATGTAGCGCTCCACGTATCCTAAAGCATCGAAACGAAGGCTCTGGACAATTTGGGGAACATAGAAGAAAGTTACATCAATAGGGTGGTACTCCAGAGCTCTCATGGCATATTGAATGAGGAATGGGTGATTCTTATACGCCGGTAAGAAATAAGTGGTGGCGGTAACAGGATTCACCGGTGTCCAGTATAGGAGATACTGAATTTGTTAGTACATTATAGTGGTTGAGGATCAAGGAACCTGCCTTGAGTTGGAACCGAACGTCCTGAGGAAGTTCGCCACCGAACAATATGGAGAGCGCCTCCGCTTCACACAGCGCTTTTGCAGGAAAATTCAGTATTAACCAACGGACCTCTTGATACACACTGGGCATATTGAATCTGCTGACAAGCTGGATAGCCAGCGAAGGACTCTCAGCCCAGGCAGCTCGTATCAAGGGTTTTAGGGCGGCCTGAAGATTAGCTAAGGACAGGCAGTAGACTATCGTGGAAAACTTACCTCCAGTGATGCTTTACCATGACTCGTCATTATTTCCGGCCGTAGTAAATGTCCTTCATTCAGCGGATGGATCCAAACATTAAGCCTCGCTTGTTCGCTCTCTAAAAGAATGTCCAAGAGCGATTCCTTCTGAGCCACAGTGACAAGACCGCTGACAGGATGTGTAGAGGTGATATGTGACACAGCCTTGAGAGCACTCTTAATGTCGTTGATCAATTTCACCTCTGTCTTCAGTTGAAGTAGATTGCTGCCAAAAGACCATTTTGGCACAAATTTGAACCAACTTAAACCCGCCGACAGAACTTTATCTTTTAAACGCCATTGGGCTATTGGCCCGGCGGTTTCGCTCACCCTTAGAACTTTCAAACTAAACAATATAATCCTTGACCGGATTTCTCTAGCCAGAGGGTGGGAAATGGATGATTTCAAAGCGTCCAGTGTCAAGTCTAGTAGCCGAAGGAAGATCCTCTGAGTATCAGAGCTACCTAGGCGAGTGGCATTAAAGTGGCTACTGAAGAACTGCATTAGATGGGTGTGAGGAGCAAGAACGTTATGTATCTGTTGCCTCTGCTTGGTAAGAGCTTCATTGTTGCTAGGGGCAAATTCTTCCTTCTGGAAAAATGGATCTGGATGCCTAAATGTCTTGCGTCAGTATACTCAAGCGACAGGCGACAGAGCCACATGTTCCTACATAAAACTTGGATTGAAAAGACCCAACTTCTTTTGAATTGTAACCTCCCATTGCTGGGCAATTTCACTCAGTAGTCGTGGTTCCATTCTGGGATTTTCGTGTATTACACCAAGCCACAACGAAACCCCAAATTTGATAGACTCTTTGCTGAAAATGTGGAACGGGATGGTAACAAGGTAATGCGCGATCGCACTCTCATCTTTCTGGCTGCGGCATAACAAAGCAGCCGCACGTCGGAGAATATCTCTAACATCTTGCAAAGGTGTGACCTTTTTGCCCGTTAAACGAGATGCTACGTGGGCAAGAGCGGCGACAGCGTCGGCACGGTCTGAAGGCGCGGACTTCATAAAAGAATTCCTTCGAACCATTGGCATAATATTAAGTAAATCCGTCCCGTGACTAGGCAATGTCTCTCCGTACCTGTACTCCTGGCGAGTGGTATATTGCGCAATGAAATCGGAAGCTGTGTTGATGCTGGTTTCCCCAATTCGGTCCAAGGATGTCAGTCTCTGATCAGTTGCTGGGATAGCGGAGCCCATTTCCACCGCAAATGAGCGACCAAGTGACATGTGACCGTATGCGCCTTCGTCATCAAACTCCGATAAATAAGTCTGAAGTAGACCTTTCACGTCAGTGGGTGCGAGGTTAATGGCGAGAGACACCCAAGCCTTTGCTTGTTTGTAAAGATTGTTCAAAGTTGTCTTCCTGAAGCTGTAATCGTCCGATAATTCAACCGTAACGTGTCCTAGTTTCGATGTGAAAACGGACTGCGGATCGTACAAATCTGTTTCTGCCTGGAAACAGCTCAACCACATAAGAGATAGAAGCTCTAAAAGTGCGAACAGTGATGACTTTTGGCAGAGAGAAGAAGGAACTTCGCGGATGATTTTGTCTGCACAATAGAGCGCCGCTTGTTGAACACGCTGTATGCGATGACAACAGCCGCATAGGATTGTTGCAAGTTGGGATGCGGCGTAATGTGCAGAAAAGGTCGAAAGCTTTGCATCGAGAGTTTTATCCAGATACTTTTCTATCACAGCCGAGGCGATACCCTCCATGACGTTCCGGACATCGTCCTTTCGCATGCTAGGCTCCAGAAAGTATGAAAGCGCCTTGGTGCAGTCGCCAGAATCCGCTCGTAGACTTTCTACTAAGTAAGCAGCCTGAAGGAATATAACTTTTCTATAGCTTAAACCTCTGATTTGGGATGCCTTTGATGGTATTAGACTGGTAAGTGACTTCTTTTGCTTTGCTTCTCGGTCTGATGTATTGGCTCGACGGAGAACAGTGTTGAGCTCGATGTCGCTTTCAATCTGTTCCCCACGTTGCTCTGCAACAAGTGGAGGTGAGTGTATCGCTATGTGTCTTAGTTCGTTGATGTATTTCTTACCCCTTTCGGTGGTAGGGGTGAACCCATGAACTACAATATTAAACCATGCATCGCGTATTAGAGCAAAGCCGTCATCATCTTGACTAGACATGTCAGCGGCGAAATCCTTGGTTACCATTAGCGTAGCTAGTGGTCGGAGAAGCTGGGCAATCTCTTGCGCGGCAAACTCAATGTCTGACTCTTTCATGTGGTTAGATTGATGAATATCCCCTTTCGAAACTAGGTCTTCAAGCATGTATTCAAGGTAGATATCAAATAACGGAGAGGCACGCTTGATATTTGCCGCAATATGGTTGCGAGCCTTCATAATCTAAAAATTGTTAGTATATCATAACCACCACAATATGCTACAATCCTACCGCATCAAGTAGGATCGGGTCCTCCTCTGCCACTGCTACATGGCATATTTTCGAATATAGCCTCAAGAGAGATCGGAATTCCAACTGGCCCGAGTTGAGTGAGAGGATGCTGGCTCCTACAAGAATGTGTGCATCGACCGATTGATTGACCTTGGTCAGTTTCTGCAGAAGCATGGCCTGTGCTAGTGCCGTGATCTTCTGATCCTCACATGATTTTGCAATAGAGCATATTGTTTGGATGATGTTAGCGTACACGGCAGTAGTATCTTCCCCACTTTGGATTTTCAGGGAGATATCGCTACCGGTGGATTGCCTTCCATGGTAAATGTTCGATGAGCCTATGCTCTCTCCAGCCAGATCTCCAGTTGACCCATTGGGCATACTATGTTCAGGGCTTGGGCTTAGAACATTACCCAAAGTATAGAGCGTAGAAATGACGGCGTCATTGGAAAGTGTACGCAAAGTGAAGGCGAGAGATTTCGATGTTATGCCAACAGTATTAGCTGATGGCGTAGTTTGGACGATAAATCTGGGAAGAAGCCGGATAATTGTTGGCGCATAATCCGGCAGGAATCGAGCTAGAATGGCCATAGCTCGAGGAATGACAGACGCTAAAATATCATCAGAGATTTGGTCCGACTCAAGGGTTTCTGCGAGCCAGCCCATTAGATGATCCGGATCCGCCGCGTCTTCATTAAGCACGCAGCAGTTCAGAAAACTGATGATAGCTGAAGCCTTCACAGCATACCCTAGTCTTTGTTGCGAGGCAGAAGCAAGCTCGAGAAAATCGGCACTAGCCTCGAGACGTTCCATCTCTTCTTGGGCAAGTCCGGCATACATTTCAAGAGACCGGAAATCGATATCTCGGTTGCTAAGAGAATCTGGTTTTAGAAGGTCATCTTTAGACATAAGGACGTCTAAGACATGGGTGCCCCTCAAATATTTGGCGTCAACGACTAGGAGGGAGGTCGCCGCAACCAACAGCCACGTAAAGCTCCTCTGTAACAGCATAGGTCCAAGGGGACGTCCCTGACTAGCATAATGGCGCAGACACCTTTTCCATTCCTTGACATGGCGATCTGGAGAATGAGAGTTCCGGATAGTGGAGAAGGCGCCATCCACAGCCGTGAGGAAGGTATCCGACAACAGGTTGCGAACGCGCTGTATCAAGGCCAGTCTGCCGCCAATCCTCCAAAAGTCAGCCTGTGCTGAAGCCGCGTCCAAGAACCCAAGGAAAGATATAGCCAAGGTGGCAGTTCGGATCGCATCTTCCAGATTGTGCTCCGAGCCCCCCTCGAGCCTGGGCGGCGTTATGTTTTGTATGGCTGCTCGCAAGCTGGCTAGGAAGGCCCAGATGTTATCCGACACAGTCTCGTGCAGACTCTCATGGTTACTCCCGAGAGACAGCAGGGCAGCGGTCAGGCTCGTTGTAAGGGTTTCGTTCGGGGATGGCTCGATTCTGTTGAAGCCGGGCGACGGCACAAAGCTCTGTACATGAGACTCAAGAATATAGGGGGTTAATTGACTAGCGAGCTTCTGGGCACTTTGGCTGCTCTGAACCACGGGCGCAGTTTTACAAAGCGCGATGAGAACCTCATATTCACGAATGGTCTACAGAGGCGTGAGAGGGCCATTTCCAGTTGCGTTACGATGCTAGACTTACCATGGGAACTTGGCCTAATGAAGAGGCCACCCCCTTGGCCGCGCCATTGGCGGCTTCCTTTCCCCTGCCATGCAGTGATGTGGCTCTACATAGACGGTCTAAATCGGATCGATCGAAAGAAGTAGTCGAGCTCGATGCCGAGAGTGCCGCAATTTTCTCGAGAGCCCGTTGGCGAATGTCGCGTACCATGATTATCAGGGAAACGCCAATAACTTGTAGGGAATCCAATCAACTTTTTCAACACACAGACTAATTGAACAAAGCGAGCGGGCAGCACAGTAGCTGCTGACCTGTATATATTTGGGTGTCCCTCAACCCAAGCGCAGATGCTAAACACATCAGATTTCGGTTGGGGATGCACAATAGAAGATGATGTACGTAAGATAGTAGTGTGCCCAAGTAGGAGCTGTGTATAATTGGATTCCTGCGGCGAATTGATTGGCTAGCCCCTGTCTGAGCGCCCACAGAACTTACTTAGTCATCAAGAGCTACCCCCTACCCGCCTACCTCTCTCATGCAGACCCGCTAATCAGGTAACTAGGTAGGTATCTCCCTACTAAGTACTACTGTAGGTCCGTCCCGTACAGCCTGCATTTTAGGTACAGTGCCTCCAACAAGGCTGCAAGCTGTACGCGTGCGTCAGAGCTACCTAGAAAGCTCCAACATCAATCAACATCGCAACTCACCAACTATCTTCGACTTATCTACACCTCCAGCCGTCAACCCCCTCATTCGCTGCTTCGCATCACAAAGCGTTATCAAATTTTGAAATATTGTCTGGCCGAAGGCGAGAGTCATCGTACCTACAGTCACCATGGCCATGTTCAGCCAGAATCCCGTCCTCAACGGACCCAACTACTCGTTCGCCGAAGTACCCAAAGACACCGTTGACGGCCTTCGGGAACATCGCTTTAACCCGTAAGCTGCCTTCTGCCTTTATCCTATCGTATTTCTATTGGGACACTGCTGGATCGAAAGAGAATCAAAATTGACATCATATTCCTATCCGTGCAGATACACCGACAACGGCGGTTCGACACTCGCCATTGCTGGCGCCGACTTCGCCATCATTGCCGGCGACACCCGTCTGACAGCAGGCTACAGCATCAACACACGATACGCACCAAAGGTTTTCAAAATTGGGGGCTCCACATCGTCACAGGACGATGCCAATATCCTGCTTTCGGTGGTGGGTTTCGCGGCGGACGGCGAAGCACTAAAGGAACGGCTGGATGCTGTCTGCAAGATGTACCGGTACCGGCACGGGAAGCCGATGAGTGTCTCAGCATGCGCAAAGCGGCTGTCCACCATCCTCTACCAGAAGCGCTTCTTTCCTTACTACGTCCACGCCATCCTCGGCGGTATTGATGAAGATGGTACAGGCGCCGTGTACTCATACGACCCTGTCGGTAGCTACGAGCGTGAGCAGTGCCGCGCTGGTGGAGCTGCCGCCTCCCTCATAATGCCTTTCCTTGATAACCAGGTCAACTTCAAGAATCAGTATATTCCCGGTAGTGGTGTTGGCCACGAGCTGCAAGAGCGTGCACGTGTACCTCTACCTCGCAACGAAGTCGAGGTGCTCGTCAAGGATGCCTTTGATTCGGCTGTTGAACGACACATTGAGGTCGGTGACGGTTTGCAAATGATGATTATTACGAAAGACGGTATTGAAGAGAGACTTTTACCATTGAAGAGGGATTAAGGGATCACAGAAGTTTATAAGGAGGACTTAGGCGCATGGCGCACGGATATGTGTATTATATCTAAGCATGCGAAGATGAAAGGCTGTCATGACGTCCTAAACATTAAATTTGAGGACAAGTCTGGGAGTTTCGATTATCTGCGTAGGTTTATCTCATCCAGCTGACTTTAGTGAGTCTACGCAGACCAGGTTCTAACTTGGCAACTTCACGGTTGCGCTCTGGCTAAATGTCTCAGTTGAATCTGATAGGACAGAATTATAGAATGCCTTCGCTTTTGCTGCTTTGGTTTTGACGCCATTTTACTCTTAGGATGGTAGGCTGTCTTGTGGAAGCTAGCTAGTATATTTTATAGTGCCTATCATGGCTCACCAATATACTACTCCTGGTTTTCCAGACGAGTATATCGGGTGTTAAATCCCTTAGCACATAAAACCTTGCATTTAATAATGTAGCCTTGAACAGTATTACGGCTAAGTCACTCTTACACATTATCAAAACGCATATTTCGCCTGAGCATTTGGATTGTGATAGTGTATATATCCCCAGATTTCCGAGACTTTATTCCTGATATGAGTGATGTTAGCACTCGAGGTAAGGTGGTACCTATTTAAACCTAATCAAACGAAACGGTGGTGAATACTTCGGGTTACCACCTAACTTATCATCGTGTTGCATAGTAGGATTGTATCTATTATTAGAGTGCAGTATTGGCTACCGATATCCCGTGGACGATTATTCAGTGTTCCATTGTCAAATGCTAGACTCGTTACTTATCGTACCACTCATTTCCCTAATACAAGAAGGGTATTGAGTACTGAAAAGGCTGTTGTACACGGCCACATCCCGCGTAGACGATAAAACTACCCGCTACGTTGGACAAGAAGGGGAGCATAATTGCGCTTCTTGTCATCTTTAGCTATAAGCTGAGAGAAGCCTGCAATTCTAGTGATACCTGCGAATTCTGGTTGTAGAACTAAATGACCTGAACTGAAAAAAAGCCAATGTCTCGTAGTATATATGTACGGATTTGAATAAAATCATTTTAGGCCGTTATTATAGTGCGTAACACCAGTGCACTATCACGGAACATAGTTTCATCAATAAATCGCGACACTACCACGTAGTTTACTCAGGCGCCTTGACCTGTCTGCAGCTACTAGATACATGTTATACGACTGACAAGAAGGGCCGGTTTCCACAGCACCCATTCTCATGATATGATTACTTACCAAAATAGACACTGTGCCAACACAATCTATTTCCTTCTCCTAACAGTGGGACCTCAATGGAATTGACTTAGTTGTGTTCGCAATACGTTTCGTCACAGGCGACATGGCACTACTCCTGCGAAACCTATCACGACGAGTGCTGCTTAGAGTGCTGCTTAGAGTGCTGCTTAGAGTGCTGCTTGGACACCTCTAATATAACTAGACTCAAAACAAGATAACCAAGACACCGTGTTTCTACGCATGGGTCTTAAAATAATGTTTTTATATGTGGCTCCTGGGGACTGGAACGTTCGACTCGTGCTGTACCGCGAGAGGTCGTAGCGACAGTAGCTCGGCGAATAAGTGGAAGTGATGATTGGTACTGTGTTGCGGTCGAGGTCAATGACAGTGCTGGGGTGGTTATATCGTGTGAATTCCCGATAGATGTCTCACTGCTTCTGCAATATCTTAGTCGCAAAAATTAACGGACACAATAATTCAACATAAAAACTGACGTAGATATGGCGTTGCTTGTCTGGAGGTTACTTATGTATTTGAGTTCGTTTCACTCTCAGTCTTAGGAAGAGTAGAACTCGACTAAAATAAATCAAGTATGCCGATAATCCCTTTCTACATAGAAAAGAACAATTTTATCGCGCGCTTCGCCTCCTTTTACATGGCCGAAATCTGATAATGAAACGGCGGCCTATTAAACGCTTGAACAGAATCATAGAATAATTCCACTGCGTTATAAAAGAAAGAAAGAAAAACACTAGTGTGAAATTCCATCAAAGCCCATAAAATAAAAATCGATTATGGCTAACTTAGGCAGATATAGGTAGATAATATAATAATGAGAGTCCTGCCAAGCCTATCACTTCGGCGGTGTAGGCAGGGGTAAATAAACGATCACAGTTTGGTGGTATGTTCTAATATCCTCAGTAGGCTCCCTTGTACTGCCCTCAGAAATGACCATAGTGTAGAGACAAGGGTCCAGCAGGCCTGGCAGTAAGTTTCAATTCTAGATGCGTTAGAACAGAGTTCTTAGTCTCTTCTTTCTCTTGATATAAAGCAAGTCATCGTATCCTTGAATACCTATAGCTACTTCGATAGGGACACTAAAAGTGCAACAGTGGTACAAACATAAGTTCTTTGTATCGGGTAGTTACTTGTCATAGTGACAGAACATACTTCCCACGTGCAGGCAGATGATGCTCGGTCGAGAATGAAGTTCAAATGAGATACATCTACTATCTGCTACATACATACCTGGTGACGGTTGAATTTCTTCAAAATTATTGGTTACGCCCTCAAACCCCCATACCCAGTATATATTCATTGGAACCATTGGGTCCATTAGAGAATCATCGTAAAAAGCCTCGAGGCCGGTCAAAGTACCTCTACCTCGCCTTGACTACGCTTGACAACAAAAATCCCCGGGCATTAGGTCCTACCTCGACTAGACATGTTGTCGGCAGACAGACCGAGAGTGAAGCATTGGTCAGTATATGATTGGATACCAGATTTACCCCCACAAGAGCCTAAGGAGATCTAGACTCTATAGCTCGATGGGTGTACCCGGCCGCTCAACGGCACCATACATACATAGCTATACCTAGCTATTGTGAGGCCTCAAGGCCAAACTCTGAAGGCAGTTCTCCATTCTCACCGACGCTGTTTAACAAACTTCTCGGAGCTTTCACTCCGAACACAGGCCGACCCTAAAACAGAAAAAATCAGTCTAATCTCGTCACGATGTGTAAGCATTGATTGGGGCCTTCGAGGGGAATGGTGGTGGACAATGAGAGGCGGCTCAATTTGGAGGCTGTAAATGCAATATATATATGTCTCCAGGTTACAGGTTCCAAATTAGGTCATAAACAAACCACATTGAATAACGGTTTTGTATTGATTGCATTTGAAGCGCATCATCTTGGGCCCCTGTGTAGCACCCTGTGCCCGTATGAGGTGGGTTTTATGGAGCATAATACGAGTCATGTACAGATGATGGGACAATGACGCGAATCATACCCAAATAGTAGAAGTGGCGAAATGGCACGCAGGACAGGTAAAACTCGGTGGCAAGGTCACGCCTCATCTGTTTTGGAAGGAGATCGCCATCATTTGCCACAATGTGGCTTCCTCCTTGCTTTTGTGGTAGTACAGGTAATACCACAGCCGCTGCATGGTACCTACCTAGGTACTGCAGAATGATGCCTAGACGCTCTACTAAGTACCTACTTAAGTAAGGCCGCTTGGGTGGGTGCCAAGACTTATTTTAGTTACCTTACCCGGAGCATTACTATACAGGATTGGTACAGTTGCGACAACAATCGAAACAGGCCTACAGTAGGTACCGACCGACCTACCTACCGAAGTATACTAAGGTACGTATACACTACTCTGTAGCCCCACCAGATCCCAAACAGCTTACCAGCAACTGCCCAGTATACTCAGTATACCGATCTCTCAGTCTGTACACAGTACTGTACAGTAGTGTAGTTGTGTATTTGTGGCTCTCTCCAAGATCGTCAGTGGCTGAACCGCTCTCCAGGGTCCTATCTGGTTCTATCTAACATATTACCTACCGAACAAGACTATCGAATGACTGGTCGCCTGGCATGCCGTGGCCTGGTTAGCAGCTGCTGGTAACAACGCCGCTTCTTCATCGCTTCATGCCAGAAATCATGTGATGCGCATGAAGGCATAGTGAAGTCGACATTACGATACTAGTAGTACAACGAAGAGAAACCGAGAAAAACAGCTCGTTTCGATTCTCTATTGAATACACACATACATACCTGCGCTGTTGGCAATGCACATTGCGCTGACAACAACATCAAACACTGAGCATCATGATCAATGCTAGGTACATCCTAGCGTGCCTATGCTCCAGCCTCAATCTCCCTACTCACAACTACTGGACTGGACTCCGTTCTGCTACAGTATGTATTCTTCTACGGTATTCTGCGATACAAGTATGCATTTCGTCTACATTCTGATCTACAGTAGGTATGTGTATTCTGCATATTATGGTATACGCACACTACGCTAGACGACGAAGCGGTATCTAGGGATCTTCATGACAGGGGCTAAAAGCAGGTCAATCCTTGCCCTAGACGCCGCTGACGCTCTGCAGCGTCATGGAGTATACACCATGGAAGCAACCATGGTACCTACGTCCAGATCTAGACACCCGGTCCGTAGGCAGCCCGTCTAGCCATGCGACTAATCGCCCAGTCGCCCAGTAGCGCATCGAATCATCCAGTGTTTTGGCGAGCTTTTCGGTCCCTTATTCTGCCCCAGCCCACCTCGCCCACCTAACGGGTTGAGTAGTATGGGAAATCAATATTTCCCCGATCCCAAATTTCCCCTCCCCGAGCCAAAAATCGATTGCGGCTCTCTCCACAGCCACTGTAAACATTTCATCATAGCCCAGCTTTACGGCGCTAACCTACCAATTGGCTATGACGAAGATGGACGACATCCCGCTGCTTGCCGGCCTCGACCTACTGGTGCTTTGTCTGCTCTCCTAGGTGCCTGTCATTGAGAAACTCCCAACGCTTGTCCATGTCCAAGTAGACTGCGAGACAATGCCCCCGCTTTGCGCATTCGAGCTAACCGAGAACTGTGTTTTTTTTTCTGGCGTGACGTTGGACACACACTTCTCAGATGCGCGCCATAGAAGGACCTGTCCTGTGTGACGATACTCACCATATTCATATTTACGTTCTATGCCGTGAGCTGGGAAGTATCCCGGTGCTCAAATCCCGCTCCGCTCCGGCCTAAGTAATGGCGCAGTCTCCGGGGTTCCTGGATCTTCGGTCCAAATTCCTGCTGCTACTGTAGGGCTAAGCAGCCGCAAGAGGATCAATGAGCAAGGCTCGTCCAGGAACATAATTTTTTCTGGGGTTCGCCACCTAGTTCACTACGAGCTACCTATAGCCTCTAACCCAAAGCACCCGACGGGTCCCCTGGCCCTGTTGCGCAACCGATAACTTTTACACAGCAGGATTTCAAAAGCGTGATTGACCGGCCTGCTTGATAAAAAGACCTGTCTAGACCATTTGTGGCTGGGCTGGCGCCTATCAGACTAGGGGATCTCATATGTGTGCCCTTGAAAACAAAGGTATCGGTATTATTAGGGTTCTGCTAGGCAATGCATTAGGAGACACAAGCATAGGGCCAATGGGACCGCCCTTTACTTGCGAACCCCGAAACACGAATAGCTGGCGTATTGGGCTGGTGCTCGAGGGTCTGGTGGCGAAAAACATGCGCCAACACCACGCGGGTGAAGGCAATCCCATTGCTCCATTCCCATTTCGCATCTTCTCCTAGACAGCTTTTTTGCTCATTGGCTACTAGCCTGTGTCCACTGGCTCCGAAAACTACCTCAGACTTCCTCTCCGTCCATACCAGGTATCGAACCCTTCCTCTTCCAGTGCTGATGCGTTCAAGTCGGGGACCATGGACCCCCAAGGCCCCTCCCAGGACTTCTTCCTACTGTACTGTCCCGCCGGGACTTTGCTAGACTTTGTAGTTCCGTGCCACTTCCGAGTGTCGACGACATTCTGGAAGACGGCCTAATAGACTTGGTGCTGCCCACAGTGACGCGGTTGCGCCCTGTTTACGTTTCCCGGTTTGTCTCATGCTACTGCTCTCGTGCCCTTGCTGCATAACTGCAGAAAAAAAAAAGGCAAAGATTGTCGCTACACCATGGTGCTTCCTATTTGATTCCCAATAAGTACATGCAGTACAGGTACCTACCCTGGTTGGGGCTGTTAGAAATCACATTGGGCCACATGGTCGACCAAATTAGCCACACAACCTAATATCTAATACTCATGACTATCCTAAGTCACACTTCGACCTACTCGGCTTGTGACTTACATACATTTCACTGCATGTGTTGAATTATTCGGAGCTTGTAATCCCTATATACACTACGTGAAGAGACGGAACCTCCAACAAGCACATTACTCAGGAAATTTAAGCTTTTCTACCATCCTTGCTATCTTGCCTTGCCATACGACTTAGGGCCTTCACCAGTTTATCAATTCAGAATCTACCATTCCCTCTACCAAGTCACCGGCTTCGATAGGCTGTGCGCCGTGTGGTGACAGGCGCCCCGAGCCTAGGAACCACGTACGGAAGAGGGGACAGAGGAAGCCTGGAGTGGTCTGCTACGGGTTATAGGATACCTTCAGCCCTGACTGGAAGGTTTCGGTCAACTTACATTGTACCACTATTTCCCCTGCTTGGTTTGGCACCCATTGAACTAGGAGCGCTCCCTCCTTGCAAAAAGGTATTGAGGTCACAAGGCTCTGCCAGTGTCGGCTGTCTACTCCGGTACACGGCCAAATCAATATAGTCGAAAAGCGTTCAGCTATCCGTACCGGCAATCCTGCACACCAGCGATTTCGATCCCATTACGAATCCATCATATACCTTTAGCTTCGAATAACACCGCTGACTGTGCTGGAAAATGGGGGACATTCCGCCATCTGCCACCAGTGGCAGCGACTACGCGAGCCCAGAGATGCCCAGAGATTATCGCCAAGGGACGAAGCCGGATGATGTGTTGTCAGCCAATGCGCAAAGCACCAGTCCCTCGGACACCACTGTATTCCAGGGTCAATACCAGCAGATGTATGCTCCGTCGTCGAATCCCTTCTCCAGTCAACTCGAATTACCTCTCGCCCAGGGCTCGAGCCGCCAGGGGCCGTACGATATGAGCGCAATGGCGAACGCTCTCCCGCACTCCGGGTACCGACCGGGATACAGTAGTGGACAACCACAGCAACAGCAACACCAACACCAACGATACGCACCTGCTGGTCCCAACATAATACCGCAAATGGTCCATTATCCTGGCCAGCCGCACATGTCGCAACTCACAAGTCAGCAGTATTATCTCCCCCAGCATCAACAAATCCAGCCGTACTTCAATGCCCAGATGTCTCCGAATGCTCAGCAGCAACAACAATATCAACTGGGGTCGTTACGGGGCAGTATGGGCATTGGGTATTATACAAACGTTATGACGAACCAGTCACAGGTCCCGGTTCCTGGGTATTACTACCCCCCTTCAAACCAATTCTCAGGGCAGAATCCGTCCATACAAACTCATATAGCCCAGCCACAATTCTTCATGCCTGACGGTTCTTCTGGAGACCGAAGGGTGTCTTCGCCGTTGCAAAGGAACAATAATTTGGAAGCTTTGGGGGGGTTTGTTCCGGGTGAGGGTATGGGCTAAAATCAATATGAGTCCTGCGTGGAACACATAATTAACATCGACGTCGCAGAATTGACAAGAAATCGAACTGGTATCGTTCGTGGTCCGCCACGGAAGCCTCGCCAAAGTGGTCAGTCCGACATAAGTCCCATGTCCCAAGCGAGCCTCCTTAACATGAGCCTTAGGACACGCCATTTGGATTGGAAATCTCCCACCGCAAACAGAACTCATGAGCTTGGTCTACCATATTTGCAAAGAGGCAACGGGACTGGAGTCTCTTTTTCTAATTTCAAAAAGTAACTGCGCCTTTGCCAATTTCAAAGACGAAATAAGCTGCATCACGGCTCAACAAAAATTGCACGACTCAAAGTTCCAATCCGTCAGGCTCGTAAGCCGGCTACGAAAAAATACTGTTGAAGGCTCATCAGGTCAAACTGCGCCAACAGGTCCAGCGGCTATATCATCCAGTGCCCAATCCTTGTCTGCGGATCAGACGCCATTGAATTCCCCTAGTAATAAATCTACTCATTCGTCATCCACGCAAGAAGTTGGCGCCAGTGCCAAAAGCACGCCTGTTGCGACCGGGGCTCAACAAAAAGACAAATTCTTTATATTGAAAAGCTTAACTGTGGAGGATCTAGAACTTAGCATTCAAAATGGTGTCTGGGCGACGCAATCCCATAATGAGGGAACGCTTAATGATGCATTTGGGGTAAGCAAGCCAATATAAACGCCCAAAAGAAATGGGCCTGGATTAACATGTTTATAAACAGGCTGCCGATAATGTCTATCTCATATTTTCTGCCAACAAATCTGGCGAGTATTTCGGATACGCTAGAATGATTTCACCCATCAACCATGACCCAGCCGCAGCCATTGAATTCGCCCCGAAGGCCCAGGCTACTAGCAACGTGGATTTACCAAAAGCCATACCTACTCAAGCGACTGAAACATGCCCCCGTGGACGCATCATCGACGATTCAGCTCGCGGGACAATATTTTGGGAAGTGGAACGAGACGAGGTTGACGGGGTGTCGGACGCGGCATCAGAGGATTCAGAAAGCGCTAGAAGCACGCACGAAGGAGAAGGGGTACCAAAAGCCTGGGGCAAGCCGTTCAAACTCGAATGGCTTTCGACCACGAGACTACCATTCTACAAGACGCGAGGTCTACGGAACCCTTGGAACTCGAACCGAGAAGTGAAGATCGCCCGGGATGGTACAGAGCTCGAACCTATCGTGGGGAGGAAGCTCATTGGGTTGTTTGCCCGAGTTCAAACCCCGGTACCGTTGACTACGATGGGCATCGCTACCGGATACCCTCCCCAGGTACAACCTTTTCACTAGCAATAGTCTACGGCGACATGAAGACAGAAAGGTATCGAAAAAATTACAAAGGAGATGGATGGTTTTACAATGACAGTCGCCCAAGAGCACTTCGGTTGGGTCGTTTCTTGTTGATAGCTTCAATTTGTTGAATATGAGCGTGCTAATGGGGGAACCTCCTTGAAAAGCTTTAGTAGACAAACCCGATATGTATTACCCAGCCCCCGTCACCATATCGTCGAAGATAAGTCGTACGCTACAATGAAGAGTACTGCTCAGTAGAATGCGCGAACCATCTCCACCGGTTCCTCTCTGTGTCTGACCAAGGTATCATGGTAGAGCAGGACTGATAGAGTAGCCGTTGCTGCCTCGGGACGCTGCTGTGGAGACCGAGTGGCAAAAGACGGGATCTCGACCGAGCGTGAATTGGGCTAACGCGTGCAGTGGCGAATTTGAGAATGCCATGATCATCCTCGCTGTAAGTAAAGACAAATGCGGTAGTGGCATCCCTAGCCAGCACAGATCAGCATCCACACGGGGATGCACTATTCACTTGGAGCTCCGTCTGCCCCGGCCACTGACCGGCGACCTTCGTCGTCATTGGAATAGCATCGAAACACGCTGCAGTAAGTAGCACGACCTCAGGCAGGCGAGGCAGGCAAGCAGACAGTCAGTCAGTTCCTTTTAGGCCTAACTCTCATTGGGCCTAGCCACATGGGCAAGGGAGCCACGTCATAGCAAGATACAAATCATACGACTCGACCATCACAGTATGCTACTTTGTGTCGGGTTTCCACATGTGCCTACATACAGCTTCTTGGCCTACGCTGCCGCCGTTTCCCTGCGCGCGGGCGCGCGGAGATGATGGCAGGTTGGAGAAGCAAGCGAGCGCAGACAGACGGGGACGGCATATGACGACTTGGCCCAAGACTGTTTGAGCTAAGCTGCGAATTACGTAGGTGTTCTCTATTCGCTTGCTGTCGCGCGCATGCGATGGGCGACGGGCGCTGGGCCATAGGACGGGATGCGCAGGCATCATGGCATGTGACCCGGTACTTGCGTTGCAATGGCGCGCACTAGCGAGGCATCGGAACCCTTGAAGTCGTTGGGGATCGACACAGAACCTTGTATTTTCCCCATGAACGTGTCCGCACAAGCGGGATTTCGCTAGGAACTGGACATGGAAGTCCAGTTCGATAGGATGCAAGATGAGATAGGCTGATATGGCCATTATGACGTCAAAGGTCCCCTGCCAAGCCCCTTAGAAACTGTCAGAGATGGACCCCCGATAAGTCCGATCTGTGGAGACAGAAGATACTAGATACATAAGTACATTGGTACAGTAGGTACGGGAGTACGCTACGCCGCTGGCGAGCTAGCTGGCTGGTCCCCGCAGATAGGCAGACACCAGCCACATAGATTATGCCCCCCACACTAGAAGAAGGCTTAGCTATTCATCTGGTCGTAAGCTTAGCCCACCTAAAATGGCCATAAAATATAATAGCTAGGTAGCGTGTACATTACATAGTATAGCAAGGTAATAAAAACGCCTAATTTTTGACCCCTTATATTTAAAAATTATCTAAATGTTATACCTAAGGAATTAGAAAATTTAATAGCTTCTTGATTAATTTTTAAAAATTATAATATTCTAATATATAAAGAGAGTTACTTTAACGTAGGCGTGGCGTTCTTGTACTATACTAAATGAGTTGCAGCACTACCTAATTTGGGTTAGACCTGGCCATTATAATAGTTTTTCATGGCCATTTTAGGTAGGCTATACCCTGTCTGGTTAGTACATGTATATCTTCGCGACAAGTACCTCTCACATTAGACTTACTAACGTAGTAAAGTATGTAGGTAATGAAACTAGAGCTTTCGAAAATAGGGGAACGAGCTCATCAGTTGATAATAATTCAATCATATCAATTAGAGTGAATTAAGTTATGTTCCAATGAGTGTCATTAGATGACTGATGTTATGTTGCGCATCTCGATTGAGCGATTGTACTGTAGTAGATCGCCAGATCTGGTTGGCTGTGGAAGATTCTAGTACATGTTTCGCGCATACTACGTAAAGTTTGATCTTTCGAAATGTTTCTTGAAGGTAGTAGAAGATGCCCCTGTAGCGCAGCTTCAAGTATATAACCGTGGCTCGAATTCCGTTGAAGGCATTTTCTTCCTTCACTAGAAAACAACAACAATAACAACAACAATAACAACAACAACAAGAAGCAAGCAACCAAGCAAACAAACAACAGCAATCCAAACCAAAGTACAACAACTAAATCACAACAATCTCATAACCATCACACTTCTTGATCCCAACTCTTTCGACAACAACTCACTCCTCAACACCAGAATGTCTGTCTTCACTCACCACCCACTCTACACCACCCACAACAACGACTTCGGCAACTTCGGTAGCCTGTTCCGCTTCATCGACGACTGGGACAAGACCTACCGCGAGCAGAACAACCGTAATGGCCAGATCCAGTCCCGCCAAGGTCGCCGCTCTACGCCGACCTTCACTCCTCGCTTCGATGTGAAGGAGACGGAGGACAACTATGAGCTCCATGGCGAGCTTCCCGGCGTCGACAAGAAGAATGTGGAAATTGACTTCAGCGACCCCCAGACCATCGTCATCCGGGGTAACGTCGAACGCACCTACACTGCTGGGAACCCGCCCGCGGGCCTGATCGGTGACAACGCCACGAGCGGCGCCATCGCCAACGAACCCCACAGCGAAGACAACGTCGAGACTCGCTCTAACAAGTCGTTCCAGCCGACTGTAGAGGACGAGAAGGCCGGGGGCGAGGTTGAGAGCACCAGCAACAGCAAGGTTGCGACCACCGAGACCCCGAAGACTGAGGGTGAAACCCAGCAGCCGAAGCACAAGTTCTGGGTCTACGAGCGCAGCGTCGGCAACTTCTCGCGCTCCTTCACCTTCTCGCGCCGCGTGGACCACGACAATGTTACCGCTTCTCTGGACAACGGCATCCTGACTGTCATCGTGCCCAAGGCCAAGAAGCACGAGAGCCGCCCCATCACCATCAAATAAGCGGCTTCTTCACCAATCCCATAACGAAATCCAAGTGCATTTCTTGATAACCTCTTCTATCCTCTACTTAATCAAAACACCCACGGCGCTCTTTATCTCACGTTGAACGATGCTACGATGCCTTGGAACGATCTTTTAATTGCTTGCTACACTGTACTGTAACTGATGACCAACGCTGGACACACCAAAAAAACATTGTATGGGGTTTTCGCAGGGCTAGGGATTTTGGGCATTTTCATAGGCGCGACAGATTGCTGCGAGGATTATCACACTATGTATACTAAATTGTTACAACAATAAACGTTCCTGTTTATGAAAAGAGAGCCTCTCTACCTAACGTGAAAGTCATATGACCTGTGAGTAAATCAATTTTAATGAAATGCTCATGTGCATAAAACCAAGCTACTTATGTACTTAAGCTTTGCGAGGTATTGAGCAGAGTGGGTAGCAAGGCGTGGTTATGTAGGAGGGAGGTAGTATACTAGGACTGCTCTTTCGCATGTGTTAACGCAGCTCCCTGCAAGTCACGCGAAGAGCCTATATCTGCTCGTGTTCTAAATCTCGAGAATGTATTATTGTGATGCTCTCCATGTTGCCCTTTGGGCTATTATCATGATATTTTGAAACTCTCTGATTATACCACCTTGGTTGTGCGCATGGTGAAGTGGTACCAGTAAGTACCTAGGTAACCACTAGGGGTCATTGGTACATTCGCGAATTGGCCTTTGTTTAAAGCGGCTTAGTTTCGCTTTCATTTCCACAGTTTCTCTTGTGGAATAGTTAAAGTGTTTAATGATGGCCGGGTCTCTCGAAACCTTTTAGTTAAATGTGTTGAGAATTTCGTGAGAAGACATACAACCCCTCAAATAGAGCTGCTATTAGCGTCAAGGAGGCTTTGCTGTTTCTCGGAACACCTCTACGTTTAAAATAAAACCACGCTGACCTTCGAACACTTGTTCTTGTAGCTCGACCTGCACGGTAAACGGAGGGCCCGAAGATGAATCGATGTGAGTAACCGCCTTCGATGTCGAGGTTCTAAACCCCTGACCACCCAGTACGCGCAGTCTTAAGTAATCAGCCGCAACAAAGTCCGCAAGCAGGTTAGAACTCAGAAAAATTTGAGCACTGCCATACCTGGGATCACGGCTTTCCCAGATGGCACAGATAGGTCGTTCCATGGTCGAGCAAGCAACGATTACTGATGTTGGGGCTTTAAGTCCCAGCCTTTTATGGACCTCGAGACGGACATAAGTGTTGATCCCCTGGCCTAGGTTCAAGAATAACGACCTATTCTTATCCCAGAGGGCTTCTGGTGAAGCGGCAGTAATGTGAAGGGTTTCAGGATAGCGGATATAGACGGCCCCTTCGAAGCGCTTGTCGACACGTCCTAATTCTAGTTTGTTGAGATGGGCTTTCATGTAGAATGTGCCGAGGACGTTTGCACCCCGTCGTTGGATTCCGGCTTCAAACAACACATTTGGTTCAGCACGGACGAAACCAATGACGGTTTTGACTAGGAATATGCCGAGGTAGCCCTGAATTTCCAATTTGGACCAGTCGTCGCGCTCTGACACTCCCAAGTTCCAGACAAGGTTTTTAGTGACACTAGGGAAAGTGACCAAGGCTGTCTGAATGCGAAGGCCCTTGTTTGTGAAGGCGTACTCGTTTGTCAAGTTAGCGTCTCGAATTTTGTGCTTTAAATTACTGCAATGGGTAAATTCCGCAGGGGATTGTGCTAGTATTCCCCGGTATGGCGGGTCTGGGCCGTTTTGCTTCCATGCGAATAGGGATAGGTCAGAGGTTTGTTTGGCGATCTCTTCCTGTAGCCTTCCAAAGGCTTTCTGTCCTTCGCCGTAAATCATTGGCATATTGACATCGAATATTCCGAGTAGACAATAAGCCTGGTCCTCTACCCTTGTGGTGTTGCGCTTAGCAGCCCATGACATACGCCTGCCCACGGGAACCGAAGAGAGACCTTCTGGATCTTCCAATATAGCAGGGTCAATCCCCGTTGTTTCAGAGATTAGGGATCTCCAAGCGAGTTTGGTTCCCCGGTAATTCCAAGAGTTGTCGTAAAAAGACACAATGGTAGGCGCAATCAACTCCTGAAGTGTGAACCCTCGTGTTAACCATTTACAGCTTGGGAATTGGCGCGGAAAGTCGATATCTGGCTTCTCGCTGGGTGCGAGATCGGCGAGAAAGGCAATACAAACGACCGACATTTGATACCACTTGAACATCGAGTTGATAGACTCGGAAAGCTCAGCGCTTGACGACTTGTCAATGCAACAGGTATCAACCCAAGCATACTGTAGACCGCGCGAAGTTGCGATCCGGCATGCCTCCCGAATCTTACCGAAGCCTTTCATCTTCCGTGCTTTTTCTATGTTCTGAAAATCCTGAAATGTAACCTCTTCTTCTTCCCAAGTATGAGACAAAATGGCATACCGGGGGCCTTCGCCGTCCGTCACTTGTTGCAGCTGCAACGTGCCTGTGTGAATGAGCCACATGAGCACAAGCGTGAAGCGGAACGAATATTACAAAGCGAGAAGAGGGAGAAAGAAGACGATAATTATTGTTTCTGAAACGACCGACAACTATTACGTGAGCGCAGTGTCTCTAATGACTATTTCATTGGCAATGTACAGCCGCGCACGTATAGACTATAGTATCAAAGCTCTATCCTTGTAGAGGGCGTTAAGCGGGGTATAGTTTTTAGTGCTGATCCTTGGCGTTTAGAAAAGGATTCTTATCTGATACTGTCAAGCTAATCAGGCCAGTATCATATTAATGTAATGTGTACACGTAGCTAAGGTAAGGGATCAAATATGAAACCTCTATGGTTGATGAGAAAGATATAATAGGTATGCTGAAAGGGCCTCATGCGCAGGGCGCTCCCTTGCATAAAAATTGATATGTCTCTTTCTACGTGGGCGAAGACTAACAATAGGTAAATAATTATAGATGTCGGGGTATTTGACCTCCACAGTGAAGTTAGGTTACAGGTTGTTGTGAGTATAGGAATTATTGGTTCCTGGGCCTCCCTTTCTATATCTAGGGGGAATCCAACCATTATATAGACAGTACTAAGCTCTGACTATCCTACTCGGTTACCTCTACTCTATTGCGACCCTGGTCCCCGACTTTTCTTAATAGATAAATGGGCGACGATTAGCGGTTGATTACTTAAAATATAATGCCGTTGTTTGGAGTTGTAGGTTGACAATATTAAGGTATCGGATAAGGGAGGAAATATGGGTGTGAGTTTCGAGTTATAATTTTCCCGAACTAAGCTATTTTTTGGGTGCCTATTATTAGGTTCGTCATGATCGGATTTTGAGACGTCAACTTGCCTACATGTCCAGAGGGAGACTTTATCCCTGCAACAAGTACTTGTACTATGTGTCAAGGCAATAGACTACACGAACCATTACACGGGCTAACGACGAATCGATATAACATAGCTACGCGGGTCATGTTGGCGTGGAAAGAGCGTCTCCATCGTAGCTCAATTCTAGTATCACTACTAGTATCGCAACATCTTACATAGTGGTATAAATGTCCAAAGAAGTCCAAGTGTAATCAACTAATGCTCTTGAAGTAAGGGAGCTAGATACACTCCACTCTCGTATTTATATGTATCTCCCACTTCCCCGGTTTCTAACTGATAAATTCTTCCCTTCTAATAATCCTGACATACACCATGAATTCCGCTATACGCGTACATGTCCCGACACCCCTTAACATAGACCACCAAGTATATAATGTCAAAACCAGAAGGCTGGGATATGTACGATCCACATGTCTCTCATGTATATAAAGGACCCTTCATCCTCCGTTGAGGTGTATTGTAACTTAGACTTCTAGATAAGCTAACCGGATCACATGTATCATCTTTGACATATAAAACGACGCTAGGGTTTCTCTACCTATCAAGAAAAGTCTTGTGAATTACTTTCTTAGATGGTATGTGTAGCTTCGGGGCCAGATATGAGGTTTAGCCGCAATGTTTAGTTGCTTGGAAGGCCGTAAGCCTATATTGTTATGCTTAAGAGAAACTATGAGTGTTGCTAATAGATTGCTAGGTACATCTTACAAATTCACCATTTCTTCAAACAGAATTATTCGAGTGTATTAGCGGTATTTATTAGGTCGAGGGCTTCAACACTTGTAAGTTTCTGTTTAGGAGTTTTAGGTGCATATCTCGTCCGAACTATAACCCCTAAGGCAGCAAAATTTGACGCTAAAGTCCGGAGTATTCTTAGAAAGCCAGATGGATTCATTACATCTGCCACGGTGGCATGTATGCTTCTACTCTGAGGAGGATGAGTGGCCGGGCGGGCCGGAAACGCGGTATCTACGAGCTGGGGCACGTCAACACTTCGACATGTTTGTTCCACTTGGTGCCATACCGCTTAGGAGCTTTGAAAATACAGCCGAAGGGGAGACGATAGCCCAATGGGCTCACTGCCTACTTTCCATCCACTCGCATGATCAGATGGAAATTGTGAGAAGTGAGTGGGCAGGTTGGGACAAAGCGGTCGCACAAACAGACCTCGGAACGGGAGGCCCCTACTACAGATTTAAGTCCTATAGGATGGTTCACGCTACACGACCCGGGACTTACTACATCAGAATGCAGTTCTTTCAAGGCCTGGCTAGGTTCGTTTGCTCAACCTTCTCATACCTCCTTTAGCGCGTCTCAGGTTTAACCTGACCAGATGCTACAAGGACCTGGAAGATTTGATATCCTTTGCCGTCAATAGCAATTTCTGACTTTAATCTCCTAATAGTACCGAAACCCCCGATGCAGATTCCGGGTTTATACGGTTCACCATCAAGTATGCACTGACATAATCCCTCCTTATTGAGATGTCTAATACTGATTTTAATGATAGCTAAGATTAGTGTGAAGGGAAGTTCTCTGATATATTCTTGGAGGAACACATTGGAAAGGGTACCAAGTCGAAGGAGTCGAGGATGAATGGGATACCTTGATGGGTCGAACATGAACTTATTCAGCGTCTTGACGAGATTTTGAGGCATTGCTATCCAGTGGAAAATAAATATGTCGGCGTATGGAAGGCTCTATTAGTTCTCGATACTTCTGATTTGAGGCTAGAAGCACATAGGGTATTATGAACTATACATTGTGTCGAAGAATTGGAACACCGATAATACCCAGCTCTTTAGATGCGTTCGCGAACAATAGAATGGCTTACAGTATAGTATTGTATAGTGCGCTAAGGAACAAGTCTAGGTATAGTATGGTTTGGCGGTCCACCCGTTCTACCATCCTCCCTTATTCACCGAGGCCTTCGACATCATGTCTCACCTGTCATTAAAAAAATTCCATTGAAACAGTCTCGAAGTGACGAGACACGCAGGGCATTTTAGGGGAGCTTGATTTTTGATTACATGCGGCTGGGAGACAAGCTATGACTGGGATGGAGAAGGAAGGAGGACGTACACAAGTATGTTACTCACTTCTTCCACCCCAGGAAGTTTGAGCTGTATTCTAGCTATTAAAGTAACAAGACGCAGTCAATATGAGAAATTACACATTTCTTACTTTGCTGTCCTTGGCAACTTGTCAAGTGTCTGCTTTTCCTAAACATTTTCCTGCGAGCATCCTTCAGTTTCCTCGAGGGGGTGAGGCCAGAGTTGCTAATGATATACCTGATTGCCCATTTACCAAAAGGCAAGCCCCGGGCGTCACTCCACTTTTTGACAGCAAGGTACAATATGTGAGCAATACGGGGAAGCATGCGTTCGTACCTGCTAGTAGTTCTGACTAACGAGGCCTTTGTAAGCACCCCGTAAGAAAACAATGAAGGGCGTCTTGTGTTTACAATTCTCAGGTCCGGGATTAAATGTCATGGAAAATCATGGATATATACCTCACAATGGTGTAGGAACTACCAATGAGTTTGTATTAGGAACAATGAAAGCATTTGGCATGGGCGTGGACCTAGCCACTTTTCTTGTAATCTATGGAGCCGTATCCGACGGTGATATCACGTCCTAATACTCCATCAGAGGGCCAGATCCGTCTTTGATTGGAATTGATGGCCTCCTTGGGGAGCCCCAGGGTCTTTCTGGCTCTCATAACAAATACGAGGGCGACGCATCGCTTATTTACGGCGACTTATACCAGTAGTAAGCCAGATATTCACACGTCTTGTTTTCCCGTCTGCCTTCATCCCTTTTTTACAACCTTGGCTAACGTGGTTCGGCGGTAACAACCTTCCTCGGGTGTCTCAGTTCACTGCACTTTACGAGCTGGGCCAAGACAACGGTAATTCCGTGGACCTGGGCGTATTGACGGAGTACCGCTCACGGCGATTCGACCAATCGGTCGCCGAAAATCCATACTTTTTCTATGGGCCCTTCACCGGAATCGGTGTCAACGCGGCCGCTTACACTTTTATTTACCGATTTATGGCTAATAAATCAGCTGAAATCCGGAAGGAGTACTGAATGGCGAAACGCTAAAGTCTTTGTACGCTGTCACTGGCGATTATCTGCATTTCACCATCACCCCCGGCCATGAGCGGTTTCCCGACAACTGGTATAAGTGGAACCCAGCCGATTACTACACACTTCTGTTGGATTTGGTGATTTCAGGGCTAGGCTACAAAAGGGAGCTTATGGGGTATCTGCGTAATGAGCGCATATTACAGCCTATAACGGCTAGTGTGGTGGATACACCAGTTTCATACCTATTTTGTATGAGGTATAAATGTACGCTATACAGTCAGAATTCAGGGCGAAAAACGATCACTTCAACAACAGTTGAGCAGATCACTGAATACAGCGAATACAGCGTATACAGCGAATACAACAGTATCGCACCCAAAAACCTTAAATCCAACAATTAAGAGTCTCACCTCCCTATATTCTATCGATTCAGAGCCTTCTAAACTACGCTGAAAAGCTCGTTACCTACCTGACCGGCTCGATATCGAAAATGACTCAATTTAACTCCCCTGACGACTTTCCCCTATGGGAAGAAGAACTTATTTCAATGGCCCGTAGCCGAGGCCTATGGAAATACATGACGCCTGATGAACGAGCTCCATGGCCTACGGAACCAAGCGCGCCAGTGATCGCAGATTATCCGTTGAGCGCTCCCTTTTTAGCCGAGCACCCCGTCGACCACTCAACGGCTACCTTTTCAGACCTCACTCAGGCTGGGAGGAGCCAGTTATTAGTAGCCCAACAGCTCTATGACTCAGAGTTCAGGCGCTACAACGGCTACCGAACGAGGCATACCGAGCTTGCCGAATAGATGCGAAAAACAGTGCATCCTGACTACCGAATAACGCATATGAAGGCTGATCAGAGGCCTAATCAGTAGTACGATAATATGAGAGAGCTTCAGGGCATAACTGGGAAGCTCCTCAAGTTCAAGTACCAGGCTGAATACAAGGCGTTTATCAACGCTGCTATAGACAGAAAGCGGATAACTGATCTCGCTAAATGGAGTGACGAGTAGCTAGCCAAGGTCACCAAAGTTTATAGCCAGGGGCTGAAAATCGACGCGTTCGAGCTTATCACTGACCTGACAAGGGCTCTGCATCGCACTCACTCGGACTGGATTACCACCTTCAGGGCTGGCCATAGCGAAGAGATCACCGAAAACACCCTGAGATACCAGGATATAGCCACTGCCATGCGCCGGGAAGCCACTGTACTAAGCATGGCACGCTCGCAGTCGAGTAGAAAGGC
Organism: Xylaria sp. FL1042; assembly: GCA_022495085.1. Taxonomy (NCBI): domain Eukaryota; kingdom Fungi; phylum Ascomycota; class Sordariomycetes; order Xylariales; family Xylariaceae; genus Xylaria; species Xylaria sp. FL1042. The sequence goes on from MU380210.1 coordinate 119,206, forward strand.
TATAGCCGGGAAACACTTTAATACCTATCAGCCCTGCAAACCAGAGAATGCTAACGAGCCTGATAGTTCTGATGACCAGAGCGAGAGCGATAGCGCTAGCGCTAGCGATGAGCCGGAGAGCCCGCCTCGCGAGAATACCAAGCGCCCCAGGGCGAATACTAACGGCAGGCCTACTAAGAGAGGCAGAGCCTACAGCTGAAGGGCTGTTGCCGCAAGCGCCTCATACTAAAGGGCTGCCGCGAGTGCCCTACAGCTAAAGGGCTGGGGCCGCGAGCACCTCTCAAGGGCTGGCGAGATCACATACATACCACTGCGTATCCTATCATGGCTGCTAAATACCATGAAGGCTCTACGCAGTGAAGGACCGAGCGTGCTACAGGCCACTCGATGGCTCTATCATAGAGACCCGCGGTGACGACTGCGAGAGGAGTCCATGAGAGAAAAAGAGAGCTTGTCACCCACTGCTGGCAGGATCAGGGCTGCTAAATACCCTGACGGTCAGTACAGTGAAGAGACATCCGATTACGGCTGCTAAATACCGTGACGGCTCTGTCTACTGCTCAAAAACGAGCCTACTACATACTACCGAGAGCCTCAAGGGGCTGCCATGAGCGCCTTATGATGCGACTCTCTTTACGCGCTCTAGCGAGCCTACCAGATACCCTACCAACGCGCTGAGCAGGCTGCAATGTGAAGATAGGGACGGATTGCAGTCATCGGAGAGAGCGCCTCAACAGACAGCCAAACGCGCGCTCAAGGGCTAGAAGTGTGTGTGTGTAGGCAAGGCCAATGGGATTGACCTTACCTAAAGGGCTGTGTTGGATTTGGTGATTTCAGGGCTAGGCTACAAAAGGGAGCTTATGGGGTATCTGCGTAATGAGCGCATATTACAGCCTATAACGGCTAGTGTGGTGGATACACCAGTTTCATACCTATTTTGTATGAGGTATAAATGTACGCTATACAGTCAGAATTCAGGGCGAAAAACGATCACTTCAACAACAGTTGAGCAGATCACTGAATACAGCGAATACAGCGTATACAGCGAATACAACAGTATCGCACCCAAAAACCTAAAATCCAACAACTTCCATGTCTCATCGAAGATGCTGTCAGAGACAAGGGTTGCTGGAGGGTAGAAGTGACCTAGTAGGGTGGTCATAGCTTATGTATTGTTTATATAATAGTTGGGTTTTTCCTTAAATCTAAAGAGAAGACTTAGAAATTAATAATTTTTAAGCCCTACTTTTATATTTACATTTACTAGTGACCTACTAGTGACTTAACTTTATTTTAAATATTAAATATTTTAATATATTAATTTCTCGCTTTTTTTAAACCGTTGTTAAATCATTAAAAGTATTATTAACTTTTAATATTATTTTTAATTATAATTTCTTTTACCGCTTTTTAAAGACCTTTTATTAAAGTTATAAACGTAAAATTATAAGATATTAACTTTATAACTAAAAAATAACTAAATAATAAAATTGCTGCTGCAAAAAAATAAGCTGTTTTTATAAAAAAAAGAAAATAGCTAGCTAAACTATAAAAAAAAAATTAAAAGTCTACTAATAGCTTTTTTAAAGCTATTTTAAAAAAAACAAAAACTAAACGCTATAATATTTAATCTTTTTTCTTTTTTAAATATAAAGGAAAAACTTAATTAAAGTTAAATAATTTTTTAATATAGCTAAAGAGTTGTTTTTATTTTAAAAATATTTTAAAAAAAAAAAAAACTATTTAAGTTTTTTTTGCTAATAAATACTTTAAAAACTTTATAAAAACTTAATAAATTAATTATTTTATTTTATAATATAATAACAACTTAACAGCTATTATATAAAAGGCGTTTAAAAAATAAATAAAAGTAAATATATTAAATAATATAACTAGCAGCTTAGTTACTACTATTGCATTAATAAAGATTTAATAAAAAAATAGCAAGTTATTTACTACTTTTTTAAACCGATATAAAAAAATAAAAGCTAAAAACTTTAATAATATATTAAATTAAACTAAAGTTATATATATAATTATTTATATAAATAATTTAATAAAAGCGTATATAAACTAAGAAATTATTTTAAAAACTTATAATAATATAATTATAAAAGCGTAAAAGATTAAAGTTTTATTTAAAGCTATAAGTTAATATATAATACTTTTTGCTTTAAGCTAATATATAAAATAATTTAACTAAAATAATTTTAGCTATTATAAAAATAACTAGCAGTAATTTTATAAAAGTGCAGAATTTTTAGCAAATTAAAACTAAAAGCTTTTTATTTGCTAAAACTATAAAAAAATAAAATATATTACTTATAACTATTTTTATTTAAAATAATATAAAAAATGCTATTAAGCAAGTTATTATATAAAAAACTATTTAAGCTTTGCTACCGCATTTAATAATTTATTAGCTAAGCCTGCTATATAACTTTTTTAAGCTAATTATTTAAAATAAAAAGGCTTAGCCTTGTTTAATTATTTTAAAACAATAATAAGGTTAAAAATAAACAAAAAATAAATTATTTTAAAAAAATTAATCGATAGCAGCATAAACTAAAACTTATTAAAAAAAGGTATAATTTTTAAAATTATTTAAATATTAATAAATAATAATAGCTAAATAATAAAAAAACTATTTAATAACAAGCAATTAAAAAGTTAAATAAAGCTGCTTATAAAAATTAAAAATAATTTTAACTAAAATAAGCAAATATTAATTAGCTTTAAGGTATTTATTAACGCTTTATATAATATAATATTAAATATTCTTTAAAAATAAAAAGTAAACCTAAATCTTAACTAGGTTATAAATAAGTAAATATACTAGCTGCAAAAAAAAAACGTTGCTTTTATTACAACTTAAAAGCAATAACAACAAGCTATAAAAGAATTTAAAACAGCTATTACGCTAATTATAAGTAACCTTTTTATACTAAACAAACTATAAAAAAATTAAACTAGCTACTTTATGCTTTTAAAGCTAGCAAAGTTTTAAAACATAAAAAACTTAAAAAAAACAAATATGCTGCCTAACTATTATAAGTTTAAATATGTTATTAATTTTAAACTAAAAAAAAAGCCACCTTTTAAGCTTATTTATTTATTAAATAAAAAAAACAACAAGTTTTTTAAAAATATATTGCGTAAACAATAACTAAAAGCTAAATCTAATATTTAAATAGCTTTATAAGCGCTTTAATATTATTTATACTTAAAACTAAAAAAAAGTTATAACTATATATTAATTATAAAAGCTTTAATTAAATTATTAAAAAAAACTAGATTTTTTTATTATTTATAAAAAAAATATTAAACTAGCTTTTAAAAGCTAAAATATATACTAAGCTTAATTTTAAAAATATATACTACTAGTTATATATTTAAAAAAAAAATAAATAAAAAACAGCTTTTTATATAAAATATAAACATTTTAAATATTTAGTTATACCTTTTAGTTTTACTAATATATTAACAATCTTTTAATAATATATTAATTAAGCATTAAAAAGCTTTATAAATAACTTATATATAGTTTACTTAAATAATATTATAATTTATAGCTAAAACTAAAAGTTATACTTGCAAGTAGTTTATAATATTTTTATTAAGCTATAATAATAAAATTTATATATTAATTTTAAAAAATATAACTAGTTTATTAAAAGAATTTTTTTTTTAAAATTTATAATTACTTTTAAAAAAGTTAATATAAATTAAAACAAAATTAAAACAATTAAAAAATAGCTACTATTTATTAATATATATATAATCTAGGTTTTTTTAAGCTTTATAAGGTTTTATTAAAAGTTTATATAAAAATACGCTAAAGTTATAGCATTATTAATAAATAAATTAAAAAATAAATTACTAGCTAAATTTAACCTAATATTAATAAAGCAGCTAGCTTTTAAAAAGCTATAACTTTTATTTATTAAAGCATTAATATTATAATATTTTAACTTTAAACTATTTATTAAAATAAAAACTAATGCCTTAGGTTTTACTATTAGCGCAATTATTTTATAGCTATATAAAAACCTTTAACATTTTATAATATTTTATTTTAAAAAACTAAAAAAAGCTAAACTATAATATAACACTTTAAATATTAAACTATTAGCTATTATTTATTTTTTTTTTTAATAAAAATATTATTTATATTATTTTTAATATTAAGTACTAGTTTTAATAAATTATTTAAATTATAGCTATTTTATAATTAAGCCGCAGTTAAATATAAAATAAGCTTTATAGCTTTAAATGCTAATAAAATTTAATTTTAAAATAAAATATTAACTAAAGCGCTTAAACCTAGCAAATAAATTATTTAAAAGGCTAGATTATTTTAATATAAAAGCAAAAAAAAAGGCTAAAAATAATTTATTTTTTTAATTTCTTAAAAAATTTAATTAACTAAAAAAAAAAAAAAAAAAAATATATATAGCTAGTTTAAAGTTATAAACTAGCGCTAATAAAATAGCTAGTTGCTTTAAAAGTTATAGTTAGCTTTTATTAAAAAAAAGCTTTTAAAAACTATGCTTAGCAGGTAAAAGCTTTATATAAAAACTAAAAAACAGCAGCTTGCTAAGTTAAAACTTAGCGCACGCTAAACAACCTAAAGCTAAAAGCATATAAAATAGCGCGCAAAAAAAACGTTATACTAAACTTGTTAAAATAGCAAATAGCTAACTACAACTTTTTATATTACTTATAAAAACAATAATAGCGCTAAAAAACTTAAAACTTTTATTATAAAATATTATTTAAAAAATATAATAAGCTAACAAGTTTATTATATTAAAAATATAAAAATAATAATAGCTTAAAAACTTTAAAACTAAACTTATATAATATATAAGCTAAAATAACTTGCTATATTATAAAAACTAAATATATATTTTTTAATAGTTAAAACTTATATAAAAGCTATTATATAGCTACTATAACGCGCTTTTATTAAAATATTAAAAAGTTATAAAAATAAAAAAAAAGCTTGCAGCTAATTATTTTTAAAACAACTTATTAAAAAACATTTAAAATTATATAACTATTTATATAATATATTAATATATAAAAGCAAAAATATATTAACCTTTTAATAAGCTAGCTTTATTACTTATATTTAATACTTTATTTAAAAAAATATTATATAACTTTATTATAAAGCTATTAATATTTACAGCATAAAACAAAAAAAAATATAATAATATTTTTATAATAATAAACCAGCTATTTAAATATATATTATATATATTAATAATTAATATTTTAATAATAAAAAGCTTAGTAGACTTATTATTTTATTATATATTTATTTATTTTAGCATATTAAAAAAAATTATATTAAATAAAAGCTTTTTATTTATAAACTATTTTTAAATAATATTATATTACCGGCTAGTTATTAATAAGCGATTTAATATTATATTTTACTTATAAATAAATAAGCAAACTAAAAAATAAAATTAAATATTTAAATATTACTTGCAAACTTTTAACTGCTTTATATAAAATAATTAAGCTAAAAAACTAAGCTTTATTAAATAAATATATAATATATTTATTTACTTAGCATATAAAAAAATATTTATTAAAATATTATTTAAGTTTATATTAAAAAAACCTTTTAACCAGCTAAATATTTTTTTTAAATATAATAATAAAAACGTAAAATAAAAAATAAAATAAATTTAGCAAAGCTATAAAAAAATATAACAGCTATTAAATTATAGCAATAAATTATATATTAAATAATATAATAAAAACAAACAAGCATATATATTTAAAATTAAAAAGCTTATTATATTATTAATAAAAAATATTAATTAATAACGCTTTAATATAAAACTATTAAATAAATACCTAAGTTTTTTTAAAATTATAAATATTATAAAAAATAACTTAATAATATATAAGCTTAAATTACTAGTTATATATAAAATATATAATATATTTTTTATTAATGTTTTAAAATCTTATAAGCATTATAAAAAAAAGTTGCTATTATTACTTTAAAAACTAATAGCTATATAAAAAAATAATATTTTTATAGTTAAAAAAATACTTGCTTATAAAAAACTATTATAAAAAAAAAATATTTAATTTAATAATAAAAATATATTAGCAAAAATAATTTATAAATAGCTAAAAAAAATATAAGCATAAGTATAAAATAAAATTATAAGAAATAATTTAAGCAAATAAAAAAAGCTTAATTAATTAATTAAAAAAAAAAAAAAAAAAAAAAAACCTAGCATAAATATAATAATTTTATAAAGCTTTAAAAATTCTTTTCTTTTTTTTTTACTTTTTATTAGCATTTATATTATTATTATTATTATTATTATTATTAAAAGCCTTAAAAACAGCAGCGTTTTATATATATATTAGCAGCTACTTACTTATAATTTAATAAACTATTATTTATAATTTTATAATAAGCCTTAATAAAACTTTTAGCAGCGGCAGCAAAGCGTTTAATAATAGCAGCAATATGCTTAAAAGCTAAAAGTTTTTGCTTCTGCTGCTTAGCAACAGCTTTAGCAGTAGCAGCAGCAGCTTTTTTAGCAAATATTATTGCTTTATTTTTTTTGCTTTAAAAAGCGCGTTTAACTATTAATTAAGCAAATTTAATAACTTATTATGTAGTTAATATGCAAATAATATATAAATAAATCAAAAAAAGCAAATAATAAAATATTTATATTATTAGCGTTAGCAGCAGCAGCAAAAATATAAGCAAGCTTAATATTACGCGCTTTAAATAAACTAATAAACTATTATATATTAACAGCTATAAAGCAGCTATTTAAAAAAAAAAGCAAAATATTAATAAAAACACAAAGCTTAAAGCCGCTTTTATATTATAAGCATTTATTACTTGCTGCTAACAATTTATTTAATATATATAATTAAGCTATAACTTAAATATATAGCACTAGCAGCTAAAAAGGTATTTATTTTTTATTTTAAAATAAATAAGCTTAACGCTTTTTATTTATTTAAATATTAAATCTAAATAATAATAATATAATATAACGCAAGCATTTTTTTTTATATTAATATTATTTATGCAAATATTATATAAATATTATATAAAAGGCTAAAACTAAATTATTTACGCTATAATAATAATAATATTAATATTAATATTAATAATAGTAAAAGCGGAAATAAAAGTATATTTAATAATTTATATTTTAATTAATAAAAATATTACTGCTATAAATAAGCTTTAATTTTACGGCGTAGTAATAGCGTTTTTATTATAGTTAATATTTTAGCTATAAAAATAAATATAAAAATATACTTATTTAATAATAAAAAATTTTTAAACAAAAAAGCTATATAAGTTAGCTATAGCTAATTTATAAGTAAATTAAAAAAGGGCTATAAACTTAAAAAATAATCGTATAAAAAAAAAAAAAAAAAAAAACAAAAAAGGCTATATTTTAATAAAATAATATATTTTATATATCTTAAAGGCATAGTTAATATATAAGTACTTAAATATTTACTTCTAGACTATATATTACCTTCGATATACTTATAAACTCCTTTTAAGCTTTTATCGATATTTTTTTATAAGTTACTTTTATGCTATTAATTATTACTAGCTATTTAATATACCTTTCTTTTAATGCTTTAAAAACAAAGCACTTAAAAAAAAAAAATCCTATTAAAAATAAAGGTTGCTAGAGGGTAAAAATAACTTAGTAAAGTAGTTATAGCTTAAATATTATCTATATAATAGTTAGGTTTCCCTCTAAATCTAGAGAGAAGACCTAGAAATTAATAATTTTTAAGCCCTACCCTTATATTTGCACTTACCAGTGACCTACTAGTGACCTAACTTCACTCTGGATATCAAATACCCTGACAGATGCTTTGTCCATGGCGCTCCAGCACACCAAATTCTTAAGCATGGGCGGAAACACAGGAACCACGGACTCATTCGTCGGCGTGGACCCGGGCAGACTTGGCGAATGGCGTATATAATGTAAAAAGCCTCCTTCAAGGTAATAATGCGTTTTGCTTCGGAATACAGCTTATGACGCAAGCGGCGCCTGATCTCTTAGGCCTATTCGACGATGTCAACAAGGCATTGAATGTTTTGAAGTCGGCAGTTGGCAATGCTACGTTGGGGCTAGACTGCCTCCAATTGACTAGCATGAATAAACAAATGCTTAAGCAGTTTCCTGGATATACCAAGTTAAAGCCAAATGGGTTATACTAATATTAATAAGTTTCCAGGTAGGCAACGTGTTAGAACGAGGTCGGGGGAAGCTCCGCTTATTTAATCAGTTTTGGGAAACTCTTCATAGTATTGAATACTCAGTACGAAGTCTAATTGTATATAATAAGGTAGCTCCGAGTCTGAAATATAAGATTTATATATAATGCTAGTATGTAAATGCAAGGACCTCTCTGATCTAAACGTCACTGAGATAACGCAGAGGTGTATTGTTGGTTGCATATGTCTGCACCGCAGAGGTATAATCGGTCAGCATCAGCTTGATTGTAAATTATGTACCAAGAAAAAAAAAAGCGCAGGTTATTGGTTCGGGATTGGCGGGTAACCAAGGAGGAGGGGAAAACACTCTACGACTCCTCTTTCCCATACATAGTTTCTCATCTCGATACTCTGCACGTTAGGCCAAGATATCTAGCATGAGTCGATCCCTGATTGAATGGCTCCCCGACGAGATCCTTGATCAAACACTCGAACTTACTATGCTTCGCAACTCGCCGTTTCAAATCGTCTAGGAGCCATTAGAGCCGATCGTGGACGACGAACACCCGAGCCTAGAGCGCGTGGAACACTGGCATTGGCCACCGTTGATCCTAAGATCATCTACCGGAGCTACTGATCCCCTATCGATGCCAGTAATGGTGGGCTGCCCGCACCGATGCTCGCGGCAGGCCGATCACGTCGCGGAATGGATCATGATGAGTTCCACGTGCCGGCTATTCCACCGTATAGGTCATCTAGCCTTCTTCGCCGCTAAAATGATTGCTATGCATAGCATACTGCTATCGCGGCTAGCAGAGACCAAGGGTGTAAAGCGGGATTTGCGCGCATTCTTCTGAGGCCGTCGTGCCGGGAGCTTCTCACGCTCGTCCGCCACGTCGTTATCGTCGATGCCAAGGAGCAGCAGCCAGCATGGATGGTGAACTTACCGAAGCTTCTCACATCGCATTTTCCGGCGCTTGCGCGGTGTATCCTCGTGTTTGGTCACAGAGCAACCGATGATGCTGAGTGGGTTACTGCGGCCGTGGCAGTGAGCGGCCCTGCTCGAGAAATTTTAGTAGAATTGCTCCGCGCTGTTGGACTTTCAAAACGGCTCGCCTTAGAAGAAACTATGGGTACGGGAACCAAGTGAACAATAAATGAAGCCTACCTTTTACGCTGCATTTACCCTATCCTCAGACTAAAGGCTGAGCTCGCAAAAAGAAAGAGAGATCGGGAGAATGGAGAAGATCATGTTGGTTGATCGCATGTAGTATTAACAACCACCATCACCGAGATCTGTAGCATTGGCAGAGCTAGTTTAACTGACTAATTGTATACACTCACGACTTGACTCTGCTGTAGGTACTTAGTTTGTATCTTATTTCAATTGAAAAGGACAAAGCTGACAAGCTGTAGATATTGAAACTTCAATATTGCAAAGGTTGAAGCTCGTTTAAACGAAATCAACAGCGTTCATGTGTGCTTTAGGCGTCTATAGAATTAAACGGTCAATTGACTATTATTGAAACTACCTCGGTGAACAATTTGCTGACCCCGAGAACCTCTCTGTCTGCAAGACTCGGTATAGTATGGCTGGGCAGTACCGGCTGGGGTAGCTTGCCTAACTCGAGATAGTAACGTGTGGAAAACACTGTAAATCAATTGGCTCACACAGAGGCTAGACCTATATTACCTACGATATCTGATACCCTGCGCAGAACCTGCGTCTGCTCTGCGGGTTACCGCGCGGGCCGTCGAGGCTCGAGCTTTTGCCCCATGCGACCCAGTCTTTAGATTGGCACAACGCATTGGCTGAGACATTTATCATGTACGAAGACATGTCCCTTGGGGCCACTAGACGAATAGAAACACCCTGTTGGATGTTAAGATTTCATCTTCAACACATCTAAAGGAGGCTTTGTCGTGTGGGGCGCCATTGGGATATCGATGAATCAATTGGACTTGTGAGAAGCATCTCTTCGACGATAAGCTGATGTCGCATAAAGCGCAGTAGTCCGAGCGCGGCCAAGAGAGTGCGTGTGTCATCGTGGTAAGGGCCATGATGCTATAGTATGATAAGCTACCATGATCGTGAACAGCAAAGCAATGCCGCAAAGTAAACAAAGCATAATCTAGACGAGGATTGGCCTTATACGTTGGCACTCGAAATGGCAACATACATCTACTGATTTTTTGGAGTTGACGCATCGACAGTCTGCTCCGACGTATCACCACTCACCCTCCGGTGACAACGCATACACCAAACTAGAGGGCCGTGAGCGGCATACGCAACCGAGGTCAGAGAGGTGAGTTGAGCTTGGGAAAGGTGTATATAAAGGACCAACGAAGCCCTCAAACCAGAGAACCTTTCATCATCATCATCCAACAACACAATCCAGCTTACTTACCACTACTACCAAATCAACTTTTAACTTTTCACCAGTCTTACGACTCAAAACTCCAACAATCAAAATGTCTTCTGCGTAGGTCTCATTCTCCGATGAAGCGCAAAAATGAATATACTGACTTGAATATTTAACAGTGTCGCCACCGCTCCCACTGCTTCCACCTACAACGGTGCTCCCACCCTTCCCATGCCCGGCCTTTCCGGCACTGGTAACAACGTTGCTGGTAAGTCAACAGCCTATTTCCTCTCCCTCGGTCGCTCCTCGCCCTGAACTAGCTGGTCCAATAACAGCTTACCAAGCTAACAACACACAGGCAACCTCATCAAGGGACCCATCGATGACGATGGAAAGCTGAAGAGCGCCGCTCTCCTCGTCGGTGTCAAGCTTGACCTCGAGGCTGAAGTCCACCTTTCTGCCCGAGTCCGCGGTGACATTGTTGTCGGTCTCTACTAGGTGTAGCGACTAGTACCGACATATCAGCTCCTACAGCACCGACAACATCTTCATAGCTAGATTCGTCTTTCTGGGCGGGTCCTATGACGAACAGGCGACTCTGTTTCAATTCTCCGAGCTACGCTACACTTCAAAATGGGTTTTATGGATACTAGGGGGGTTTGGGACAGGGAGAGGACGGCGGCTAAGGTTTGGGTCAAGGTTTGGCTCATAGGGATACGGACTGGACGGAAAGGGGAGTGCAGGACCAAGGAAGAGAAAGCAACACTTAATTTCTCGCTCTATCGTTAACCATATTGATCGCCATCCTGGCTGTTAATACACCTATCTTATCTCGAACTCTCTACTAGTGTTTACTGAGTTAAATGCCTTCTATGACGCCTTTTCGAATTCTACTCACTTTCCTAGGCCAAATAGCTTATATAAAGGTGAGATAGGGATGCTATAGATTATGAGCTATGGATTGTGAAGATAGACAAGATGATTCTCGGTAACGTAGATAACACGTTTGATATTATTGACACCACTCCAACAAGTTTTTCGGCAAACCAGTAAGATATCCTCATTGGCCAGCCTCCGAGCTCACTTGGGGTATTCGGACGGCTGTCTGTCTGCGAGGTTGAGCCACGGGATACCCTAGACGGAAAAGGTAAATGACGCTTTGGCAGGCTTATCTGTAGTATATTCAATTGATTGAAAAGCCGCTCCCGCGACAGAATAGCAGTATCCATATTACTACTCTTCAACCCCAGTGATGTAACCTGAAACTCACCTCTGACACTACACTATACGCATCAGAGGTTTCAATTGAGTCCTTTCTCTCGAAATGATGTGAATTGCTCTCCTCTGAACTTATTTAATAGCGGGTTAGTATGTGGTAGTAAGGCTAATACCGGAAGATGGGAAACAGTAACACTAGGCAGCGGCTCGATACAATGAGGCTTGAATTAGTGCTAGTATTTGATAGCACCAGACTAGGTGAGGTGCTGGTTATACGGACAACTGATAGGTGCCACTTAGTTCTAGTAATAAGGTTTGTCCAAAATAAACTGGATACGTCGCCATCTTGCTGACGGCGAGCAGATCATCCATTATCATTAAGTGATAATGTCGGTTGAACTAGCACTGTATATCACGATGGGTATTGAACGGTTCAACTTCTGCGTATTGAGTCCGAGACAGGTCTCACTCGAGCTCAATCCATCTCACATCATTAGTTTTAGGTTTAAAATCAGGGTTGCCGCGCAAGTACGTCTCGCCTATCAATGTGAACCGTTCCGTTGCACTCTTTTCTGTATCTGCACCATCTGCAGATTTATTTCTAAGTATAGTTGGTAGCGGGGATCCGGGCATCACCCAAACTAGGTCTCCTGGACAAGTGGATCGCGGGCCAAGGCCCAGATATCCTTCCTTCGTGAGAATTATCCGACAGTAGAACATTAGCTTAGTGGCCTTTACGAACTTGATAGCACGAGATGCTACCGGGTTCATCGGTGGCACGGGGCCGCCCGCTTCGATCGCAGTCCAGCGGCGATCTACTTCGGCCGAAACAACCAAGAGCTCTTCGAGCCCGAGTAGGTTGGCGTTCTCCTCATCCCTTCCCGTTGCTAATTTTTGCTCAATAGCTGTTAACTCTTTCCATGAAGGAATATTGTCGAGATGATTAGAGTCATGCATAAGCTTTGTGACAAGCGAGGTGATCATGAATGCTTTGAAGTAACCTGCCACCTCGGCAGGGGCAATGGCATCATCGTCAAGAGACGTATTAGCAATCATTGTCCGCCATAGAGATTCTAGCCGACTTTCCTGTAGTACATCTGAGGAGAAGCATCGACGTGAAAGCAAGATTCGAGCCGTCTGCTCCCAAAAACCATAGTTCGTCAATTCCTCGTGATTCTCACCGACTGCAACAATCTCATCAAGCATAATAGCTCTCACCTGAAGTGTTCAAAGGTTGTTGCACACTTCGAAATGCGGATATCTTTGATTAGCAGCTTCTCGAGCTAGCTTATAGATCTTGGGCATGAGTTGTGGCCTTGTCTGTTCGGACATCCGTATAGGCAAGGACGTCCCGGTACTGAATTCTGGAACCCACGATGGCAAGTCTTGCCCGTTTCGCGTCTGGGGATCCTGAGCCAGGCACAGCAGATTCGCGCAACCTCCTGCTTTCATGATCTTTTCCGTCGCATCTGCATACACCCTTGCGACTGGTTGTGTATATTCAACAATGATCTCAGGCATATCTAAACTATGATGTGCAGCTATGGCCTTGATAATGCCTAGCGTCGCGTAGACATAATCACGATCATCTGTGGCATCGAATGCCTTGAAATTCTCTAGCAGATGCGTCCATAGCCGCATGCAATCTGTTCGAACACGGCCGTCTAATCTCGGGCCCTCCAAGCGTTTCGCACTTATGCCAGAAGTTACTGCCCGTTTGGTCTTCGAGCGGATTATATTACATTGTCAATTGGAACCCGCGAATCTTCTCAAGGGTCTCACCCAATTTCCGGTTTAGGAAGAACCATTCGTACGGGTGCATGGAGGTTCGGGGTCTTGCGCCATTTTAGAGGGCGGGTATGTCTGTGTCTATGGTCAAACATGCTTCAGATTGGAGTAAAAACTGCGAGACGTCGTATAGCAAACTGTTATCTAGTTCGTTCTGTCCCCAAAAGAAGCGAGGTCGACCGCGTGCTAATGCTGCTTCCTGCATGACCCAGGCGCGATGGAACCAGGTGCGATTCCAAAATTGTGTGAATGCGTACCATGAACCGTCTGTAATGAATGATAATCCCAATCGCTCCCTCGTTTCTCGTTCGAAGAGATTGGAAATCTTCTCTGTGACACCATCCGGGCTTTGGATGAAGCATAGCTTGTATCGCTTGACATATCTCCTCTACTTGACTAAACTCATTACGTTCATCCTGACGCAGCCAGACTACTACCACATCGGCAGCTTGGTATATTTCGCCCATTATGCTCACTTGGCTGCTGCGCTCAACTAAATCGAACTGGTTGATACACAACGAATCGACCCACATTCGCTCCACGTCGCCCCGTTCCATCACCCGGGACATAATGTCAAGCACATTCCGTGACACGTCGTGATGATTACCATCAACGAGAAGTGAGCCCGTATTCATGAGACTAGTTTGCGCGTTGGCGGCTTCGCCCGGTTTTCTCTCAGGGGCACCCCACGTGTAAGAGATACAAACATAGGACGGTGCGTCGCTCAACTCGTGAATTTCAAAGGAGTATGTTCGCGTCATCGTATTAATGTGGAGTAAGCGAATGCTACCCGGCGACAGACGCTCATGATACAACTTGCGTTGTTTTTAACTACGCTCTCGTGACTGAGAGACATAATCGTAACTGGACAGCACTGTTCGCCCGCTGCTAAGTGTACAACTTGAAAACATCTATGAATGAAAGGCGGTGAATTTTCTGTAGGGAGCTACGCATGAACCGATCTAAAGCAGGGTTCTTCCCGCTGTTCCTTAGCCATATCGATGCGGGCGGGGTTTTTCATTTTGACCCTAAAAAGCATCATCGTCACTCCACTTTCTCACCAATGTAGATCTTAACAGAAGTACTTGTATCGTCCTTTTTTTTTTCTTTCTATACAAGTCGAACGCCCCTTCTTACTTAGATTTGATCTCTTAATGTTCGAACTTTGTCCACCAGGTGAGGTATCCCAGATACTACGTCATCCCATCGAAGGCATGAATTTCAGTCAATTATTTGACTCCTTGTTTAACAAATTGGTTTTTTTCCCCGCTAATTAGACGCTAATAGAGTTCAGAATGCAAAATGTTACCTTTCGGTTTGCTTCAAACCACATTCTCCCTCTTCCGAATACGGAAAGGGATAGGTTTACCAACGTCATCTATACCCATTCCGTATCTATAATTTGAGACCTCAATGGTCTCCTCGTGGAAATCGACTTCGTATTCGCTTGCTAGAAGACTAGCGGAAAAGATCATAAACGCCTTTGCGATAAAGCGACCTGGACACATGGAGAAGCCACCTGAATGAGAAGAACCAGAGTTAGCGATGAATCCCAGGCTGGGACGTAAGGAAATAATAAATATCTTACCGCCATATGGAACCCAGGCACCCTCACAGCCGTCTAAGGAGAAATACGGCTTCATATCATCGCGCTTCTTCTCGGGACGATTAAGCGATCTGCGATATTCCGGGTTGATCGGTCCACTCTCCGGGTCGGCTGGGTCGATGATAAAACGGTCGGCCCAAAATTCCTCGACCGGGTACATGCCGTTCTTGGTGTTCCAAAACGACTTATCCATGTGAGATGGATATGAATTTACCAAGGCTAAGCCACCTTTGGGAAGGGTATATTTGCCTAGATTGACGTCCTCGTGTGGTGAGCTATACGCCGAATAGATCTTGATGTGAACTCGCATCACCTCCGCATATATGGAGGCGAGAAGTGGTATGTCTCTGCCAAGCTGGTGTGGGTCGACTTCATGTATTGTCCGTTCACCGAGATAGTCTTGAAGTTCATGTCGAACACGTTTTAGGAGAGTCTTGTCCTGCAAGATATAGTATGCCCCAAACATGCACGAGATGACCAGATTCCCTATAGTACTAAATAGTGCGCGTGTTAGCTAAGTTTCATAGAATAGCCTAGGGAAAGTGGTGCTTACGCCCATGCTAATCCAAGATCAAGGTGTGCTAGTACATCGTCATCGTGCTTCTCAGCCTTTAAAAGATGCTCTTGACGATTCCGAATCATGGCAGACCCCCAGATTGGATCACCGTCTCCATCAGCCTCGATCATTGACGGGTCGAAATGTTCCCTCGCGTACTTGTACCAGCTCTTCAGCTGTGCGGCGATCGAATCCCTGAACCTGTGCTGCTCTGGCAACATGAACCGTGGGAATCCAGGAGTGAACTGTGGCATAATCTTATCGAATTTGAAGATATTTTCGACAAAGGTTGGATGCAAGCGTAGTAGTGTAGGACCAAAAATACATTGGATAGACGAAGGCCCAATACTATCTTTGAAGAATTGGGCAAAGTCCGGCATTTCTTTCCACTCGGTCGATATGCCTTGCCCTGCGAGTCTTAAAGGCACGTCCCTTGCGAAACGGCGCGTTGCGGGCTGCATTCCTGGCCCGGTAAACCCACGGAAGGCAAGGGTGTGAGTAATAGAGTCGACACGATTCTGAGGCAGAACATTACTCTTGGGGTGTGGTTGCGGAAACGGCCCCGAGGTATCGGCTCGGTAGATTTTCGATGACTCCTTTGAGCATCCAAGGATATTAGTGTTGCTATACTCGTACATGTCGATCGCACTAGCTAAAGCCTTGCTCTTGAACAGCTTTATAACAGTTTCACGGTCTTGAAAGATGTAGTATGTGAACCCCATGATCTGTATTCTGTTTGAGGTCAATTTCCCCTTGTACCATCTAAATATAAGACGAATTAGAACTCTAGAACTAGATGTTTTCAGATCCTCATCGTTAGACCTACGAAACTTTGTCTGTGAGGCGTTTATGATCCAGTCCGAGCTGGAATATACCACCCAAAAACGGAAAGAAAGTGGGATATTGGGGAGGGAGTTGACCCTCAGCATTTTTAACAAACGTGTGGTTATAGTTAAATATTAACACGTCGATGATGTACTTGGCTGTGATAATAGCGAGACAGCCTAATCCCACCATCGCAAAACTGAGGGTGGCCGGAGATAATCTCACGAAGGTGACCCATAAGGCCGCAAATGGAGCTGCCGTCATTGTAGCAAAGGTTTTGATATCAGTTAAGTTTCACGCAAAGAAAGACAAAGGAAGAAAGAGGGGGAAAAGAAGAGAAAAAGGAAAAATAACGGTTGAGAACTGATGGGGGAAGAAAGTTGAGAGCTGTTGAGTGCTTTGACACACAGCGTAAGATGTCATCTCTTAAAAGTATAGTTGCTCACTGGGCACTGAGATATATCACACCACGCAGGATTATACCCATGTAAGCCGATTGCCGCTCAGATGAGCTTCGAGGTAAGTCATCTTACTCTTTTACACAACTCGCAGGCAAATACCTAACGCTTACACCCCAAGGTATCTAGCTCAGCCAGAGTGACTGCTCATGCATCTTTTATTGGCCACTCACCCACTTAGTTCAATTGCATGTATCCACCTACCTATCTTCCCCTACATAGATACACCAAAAAGAACGCTGATGTAGCGCTCAGATCACCAGCACATATAGTAGTAGGACTCACATGGCAGTGGTTGTAGGGTGAAATGAATAGATGGGCTCGCAAAAATAATAAAAAGCAGATCATTATTCTAGATCAGCCGAACACGAATGAGTTGATCATTTCTCCTTAGAGATGAATATAGTCACAGGCAAATAGAAATAAATATTCATTCGTATATGGGTGGGCTGAGATATCGCCAGTGGGAATTGCCAGCCACGAAGCCGCCACGTACAATGGTACCTGGCATTAGCACCCATCGGCACATGCCGCTGAAACCATCAACCTGAGTAAGAGCTTAGGATATCACTCATTTATCCTATTCAGGCATGCAACCTTGGGAAAATAGGCTATCTCCACAGTAATACTTGCAGAAACATGAGTCGATGGACGCCATCAATATTTGTCAGGTTGTCAGTAAATCTAGCGTTTGCGGGGGAGGAGGGGATCTCTAGCCGGAGCCTGAAGGAAGTCGAATTATAAGGGCATAAATTTCATCTTTACACGCTCGCGCTAGACAGGGTATTAAGACTAAGGACTAAGATATAGAGGTATTTCCCTGAGTTGAACGTTGAGAATTATGTAATTCAATAACGTGGATGAGTATAAACACGGTAGCGAGCGACCTAGCAGGATGCGCACTGCACCCCATCGCAACGTCGCAAGCACGGAGCGTGTAACACTAGTCCTGTAAAATCGTAGGACTCGGTCTCTATCATTTCCTTTAATGGGCATTCATGGAACGACATGTTAGATCTAGATCTAGATCACATAACAAATGAGCCAGACGTCTATCGGCTCATTCCGCTGAAGATATACTACCGTCAGATAACTTATGTAAGTAGATCCTATTTTAGGAAATGCGTGTCTAGGGACCCGGGGAAATCCGTAAATTCCCAAGGTTGGTAACCAAGCCAATTAGCTGATATATTATCTCGCGGATCATTGCGTGATTTTCTATAGTTATCGAAATCTTAATATGAAGTATAATGACTACTTCTTGCTCCACCAGAGATCTTCGCTGTATAGAAAGTAGATTCTTTGTTCTAGAAGGTTTAAACATAACAGGTACTCCATACGCATGGGCCATCTGTTCCGATGTTGCGAGAGATCGGACAGGGATCCTTAACTATTTTAGGAATTTAACGTGTCGAGCGTTGCGCTAGACCATCTATACGGTATTTAGTCTCACTGAATTAACACTCTTTCTTCTACTCCACACGAAACAATTTCCCGATTGAACGGTACGTTGTTTCTACACTAGACTAACACGTGGGCCACCGAGATTGATCTTGGTACGCACATATCGTATAATAGCGCTCCAGAGCCGCGCGCGATAATTAGTCGCACAAACCCATCCTACGGAAGGACGTAAAACTCACATGGAAAGAGTGGGCCAAGCCTGGGCCGTCCTAGGCTCATTATAGTGTAATCAAATGAGGTCGCGTCAGCACGACCGACTAACTCGCTGTGCCGCACACGCGGAGTGGACGAAAAGATACTAGTATACGACTGTATGGCGCGATTATACTGCATCCAATGCATTTGGCGCCACTGCGCCGCACACGTGCGTGATTTTGCACTTTTCGAACAGTCAGATTGGGACGAATTGTCGTATGCCCGACAAGATCGTGCCAAGATGAGCACAGCACATCACCTGGCACGTAAGCTGCAAGATCCCGTACGGCACAAGCAGCACGGTGCTATAGAGATATGTTGTTCAAAAAGCGGGCGAGACCGATATGCCCTCTAGTTTAGGAAGTATCCCAAGAGAATTGACACGTTTCGACCTACATTCCTCCCGTCTAGTATTTTGTGGACAAGACGGACGCCAGGATGCTGAGAGTATAGAGTCTAGTATACGAAGATGGCCAATGTATCCATAGTCTACCTGCTAAATATAGTGTAGAACTACTCTAGCGCTATAGATATTATGCTATAAAATATCTTCGGGGAATATTGCCTAAAACTCAGCGGGCAGCGAGGATTGGCGTGTGATTGATGATAAAGACACTAGAAGTGAGTGAGGGGTTGGAATCCAAGACTTAAGCGATAGGCCCGATGTAAATAAGAGAGCTGATGGGGAAAGAAAGGAATGACCTATTATTATGCTTCAAAAATCTCAATGGTCAGGTCCAGGTCACCTGTCATTTCGCATGACCCCTGTCGATCAGGGACTGTCAGATGGATCTAGGCAGGCCTATTATTACTCTCTGTCGGTCGTAACGCGGCGCAGGCTGCGCACCTGCAGTCCACCCTAGCAAACCTGGGGAAGCATTGGTGATGTGTTACCATGGTGTGCATAGGTCAAATGCAGCTAACATGTGAAACTAGAAGAACATGTGAAGAGGGGAAATGTGACGCTGAGAATATTACACTTCAAAGCTACTGTGGGCTTTTCTTTCTTTCTTTTTTAAGCCTTTTTTTTTTCTTTCTAAAATGGTGTGTATTAATACTAAGGCTATAGCATTTGCGAAGGGCAACGATACCTTCAAGAACACAATTAATAGAGATAGCGTAGTCCCCTTTATCCACATTGCATCTTACTATGTGATAGATCTCTTGCTATAATCCAGATAACTATTGTGAATTATTCTTTTCACAGAAAAGTGACCTCTTCACGGTGGATTAGAAGCTGAGGGCGAACTATAGAGCCGAAATCCCCAACAGAAAATGCGAGTTTTGACAAGTGGCATCAAGGCAACACTAGTGCTAGCGTATACAATGTTAGCAACCACAGAGAAATACTCAAAGGTCACAACGGAGTTGACGAGTAGAGTTGATTGCCAAGGAATATGAATATTTACAGGTAAACTTAATATTTTCAAGAAACTAAAAGTATATACATTGGCATCAAACAAAATGGCTGATAGCCCGCCTCCATTTGTACACATTAAAATCGATATGTCTTTCTATTCGACAGCTTTTGATTTAAAGGTTTGAAACGAATGTCGAGTTGGGGTGCTGAGCGATCTCGTCCGCGACACCACCAGTGATGAGATCGAACGCGACGTGGCTCTGCGGGCCATATCCAGGAACGTAGGCGGTTCCGAAATAGTCGATGAAAGTGCCCCGGGTTCCCGCGGGCTTGGTGAGGGCGAGCCAGGTGAAGGTCTCGTTGGTGCCTCGGAAGACTGTGTCATTGGGGAACTCGGCGAGGATGGTGTCGTAGTCGGCGTCGCGGATCAGAGGAGAGCGTGGGCCGGGGAACTCGAACTCCACACTCTGCACGATCCAGTTGGTGTCGATGTTCTTGCCGGCTAGGTAAGAGCCCATACCCTGAAGAGTGATGCCATCGTACATTCTCTCTAGGCGGCTCTCGTCCCATTTACCACCGTTCTCCTTGACGAAAGCAACTGCACCAAGGCCACTGTCGACTTCAAAAGGACGATTACTGTTTATCAAGTGAGGAGTCAGCGTGATGTTTGCCACAAATAAGTCAAGACAGCAGCGAAGGTCAGAGGTAAAGCTTACGTGCTGTGCCAAGGGCTGTTTGGGCGCACTAAAAGTTGGTTAGCATGAAGAAAAAGAGGAGGTTTACATGAATAAAAGTTACTCACTGTCCCATCCTAAGTCGTGCATCAGTGTGCCAACTGCGTGAAGCTCAAGATCGATAGAGGCCTTGAGTGTGGCATTGTTGTTAAAGGCGGCAGCGCCGAACAGCCATGAGCGCATCAGGTGGTTGTACAAGTATGGCTGAAGGGGAATGAACTGCTTGACGAGCTTGATGGCATCCCGAACGAGCGGAGTATCAACGACTTCAATATTGGCGATCTTTGTGGTTGGTAATTGGTCCTTGTTATGACCCCATTGCTGAGGAACACGGCCAGCAGCCACGGCACCAGCGGCAGCCAGACAAGACGCGAGACTCGAGAACTTCATTTTGAAAATATGATTTAGTGCGGTCGGAGTCTCTTGAAAGGGCGGGCAACGACAGAAGGATGATGGTGATTGCGATGATGATGGTGAGGCTGAGGACAGGACAGAAGATGAGGGATTGGAGGCTATATAGTGTATCTATATATACTAACTACATATACTAGTTATAGATGCCCTCAGATCGCGTAGGCCGTTGGGTGTTGACACTGTCACGACCAACACTCTCCCGTTCAGGGGCGGCACATCCCGCATTGAAACAGTAATCAAGACAGCCATGCTCAGCTCGAGCCTCATCAAGAATACACGTGTAACCAGGGATCTAGCTCACTATTGCTCACATGCTGTGGCTGGTCTCAGCCCATTAGGAACTATACTACCTAAGATGTCGAGACTAGAAATCCGCGGAATACGCATATTATAGGCACAGGATTATACGAAACATTCAAGGCCATCATAACACCAATCATGAGATGGCGGTAGCAATTGCTGGGGTGCTGTGCCGCATGATGCTCGTAGCCAGTGTAAAATTTAACTTCTTATTTTGTTCGAGGCCATGTTCAACTGCTTCAATTATTATTTTTAACGAAAGAGTTTACCTAATATGATATAAAAAGAAGGCGGATTGTACTATGTGGAGTCAGCTACGCCGGACTAGTAGACGTAGCCTGGCTTAGCTACTACTAAGTAGATTAGCCTCAATTGCTCCATAAAATTGCCGCCACCTCCTTCCCATCCTGATCACACTTCATTAAATTAGAGTGGCCTCACTACCCCTGGTAAGCCTTACTATTTATAAGATCTAATTTGATTGGTTGCCTAGAAAAGAGGGCTGTCCAGCTGCCAGCTGGTAGTAATGTCTTAGATAATACTCCCAAAGTCTTAGTGAGGTTTGTTCACACGTAATGAACGAGTTCCCAAAAGAAAAGAAGAGAGAAAGGGTCAAGCAAAAAAAAGAAGAAAAAAAGTCAACTATACTTGATGAGAGAAAAGCGAAGGGAGTGGTATCCCCATTTACTATAATTTCCTAGACTTAGAAACCCCAAATTTCCCCGGGGATGTTATGCACTTATTCCATAAATAGGATAGGTCTACCATGGATCCCTCGTATGCATGTACGATCTCGTACCGGATACCGGGAATCGGCAACCCGGTTTTTATTGTTCGCCCTGTGTCGCATGGGGGAAGTGGCACAGCTGAGCATAGTTACTTAATTCATCATGCACGAGATTGGCCTGTAGTGTAGCCATCGGTTACAAAATGTCACCTCCCGCTTCGGATACCTATCACCAATGTAATGAATTTTATAGTTGCCAGGAGAAAGACACTCTGCAGAGGCTTAATTAGTGGGTAAGTCGAGGAAATGATTTCTTATATATCTATAGAGTGTGCCTAGTACATAGTAATGAGTTGGCTCGAGAGGCTGATTCTTCGGGACTTGCCGTACACGGGAAGTTCCATTCTTGAATCTGGGGTTTTAAACCTGGCACTGCCTACTACTAAGTAAGTAACACATTATCCGATTGAAGCTAACGATAGTACTTTATTAGGTTGATTTATTATTTCAGTTACGAAATTGGATCACTAGTCACGGCGGTACTCCTCATAGGCCACCAATCCCTTGTCATCCCATGAACGAGACCGCCGTTTTGCCTGCCAGTTTCTACACACTAATACTTACTCTTTTCAAATCTTTGCTCGCTTAGTTTTATCCAGGTTCCGCCAACTGTAACCGATCGATTCGATTTATAGTTCGCATGAGCCTTTTTCATGCCCCTTCTCCTTAGTTTTAATCGCGTCTAAAAGCCGCGCCTTTCTGAAAGTGCTGTAGAAAATCATCCATAGCTAGAATAAAAGTCGTGTCATTTTTTAAAGGGGCAAGAATGCCCGTGGTTAAACGGGGGATTACTTAGGCCATTTATCATAAGGGCTGAATTCAAAGCCGGGATATAAACTCGATATGACAATAATATTCTATGACTACACCGTCCCTTCACTATCCAGAAGACTCTATTCCCCAGGCCTCCTAGGGGTCAGGTCTATATGTACAGCTTTTCCTTCGGCCTTCGCTCTGTGTCTTAAAGAGTAAATTCTGAATAGTTTCATTCAAAAGACATGGGAGACCTATGCGAAATACCTTCATACATGTGATGTGATGATACAATAACCAAAGTCCCTTGCTGTTCTGCGCGGGTACCGGAGTCTATGACAGCATAACGGATGTAAGGGGGCCGGCCACACGCGGGACTTCGTACAAGACCATTGACATAGCTGCTTGGATCTCCTGAGGTTTGTCATATCATGGTAAAAAGTATAACACAGCCTCCATTATATGAGAAGTACCTTAGATAGTCTTAGTGCTTTAGGGGCGGAACACATGACACACCTGTTGTTTGATAGGGCCTAATGTGACTATGTGGATGATTGCGTCTATACGGAACTATTTCCTTGATTCTAGGGGTGTGATGGGAGCTTATCGAGCATGTGGTATTAATTGCCTAGTTTCAATGAACCTATCTTTCTTATTGTTTTATTTTATCCAATTTGATCCAAAGTTAACATGAACTTATACCCGGTACTTCAGGAAGCATCCGACCGAGTAAGTTTGGCCTATCTTTCAAAATAAGAGTTAGTTGGGTATGTTTAATACAGGTATACTTTTATAGCTTATTTTAGTAGTGAAATGAGCCATGTAGAATTGCGCCCAAATGATTCCTATTCTAGCAGATTAACTGAACTTACACTTCTTAATGCAGCTGGACAGTTAAACTATTGCTGACTGTCGCGATTAAAGAATACGAAATGTATTTAAATTCATAAGAGTCACAGCAGGGGCTTTGTTCTGTATTCCTGTGTCTCTTGAAGCCCCGTTTTATCTCCTATACAGATTGGCCTAGCTAAGCTGAACCCCTCTTTGGCCTCACTTATAAACCACTCACTCTTCTTTAGCAGGGAACTGGCTTTGCTATTATGCCACTAATTAATTATGCTCATATGTTGCTGTTCTACGTTGGTAGAAGTTGTATTGTTAGTTTCTTGAAAATCATTGCAATGGATACACACAAGGATCAGAATAAAACTTAGGGAAAAAAAGGGGAAAGATTATAACTTCTTGACATAGTGGCGAGCCCCTTTGCCATTGAGGCAATCACTTAAACGTCCGCAATACTCTCTGATCTCTAAAGACTCTAATGGCTTGCGCTTTAGTAAATATGTTTAAGGCAGGTGGTTTTAGGGGATCATTGCGTTGTTCAAACCACTCGAGTTCTTTTCTTCGCTATTGTTTCCATTTACATTAAAGAGTACCGAGCTTTCAAGCTAGGGTGTGTATTGCACTTCAAAATCAAGGCTCAAAATTTCTATTCCATAGGTATTCGTGCTGGCGCATTTGAATATCTCGCCACTGACTGGTTACGAAACGCTCAGCTGTATTTGTAACTACCTTGAAGCATCCTTTTGGTTTATGTTGGGTAGTGACTATCCAATCTACCCTTCAATGTGGCGAAACAGAAGGTGAGGGCTCTCATATATCTCACGAGAGCGGCTTAGGCTGCTAATTTAGAACTCACTAGGCCTCCAAAGTAAGCGTAGTTGAAATGACTTAGTACGACCTCACAGAGGATCGAGCTCCTCCTTTGTGATGTCGTCCATGCAACAGCAATATTCCAGAAAGTTATCAAAGAAGCTACCCGCAAATTAAAGCGCTACCATCTGTGACGGCGGCAATACTATATTACATGGCTCCTAAATGATATGGTATTTTTCTACTGTATCGCGACTCCAAAGCAAAGGGACACGTACTCTTTCGAAAAAGCTTAACTTAATCAATATGCGGTATGACTAAAGTTTTAGTTGTGGCGGGGAGTTAAACTTCTGTACGCTATGGCCGTCATGCTCACTACCTAGGTGATGGCTTTACGCTTACTCTTAAACTCTTAACGAGCGTATTCCTTACGCGCACCGCGACAAATGCACAGAATCACCCAGCTACAAAAATTATCAATAATACGAATAGTATCTGTCTGATTACGTCCTTGATCTCTTGTCCGCCATACACCTTAACAGCTACAAAATCGCCCCTTTTTGAATCCAGACGAATCGGAAACATATCCTTGCTCTCTAGCGATCCACACCAAGATTCAGCCTGGAGCCTCAAGCTACGAGAGGCAGGCAAACCACGTTACCCAAAGACCAACTGGAAGCTTGCTTCGAGCAGTGGTTGTCCACGCTCATAATTTCTCCTTCGCTTACCCTCATCGATACTATGCAACCCAAGCGGATATTACAATCTATCGTGGGTGTAATTCGGTGCATACTCCCTCCTCTAGTTGAAGGAGCCATTCTATTCGCGTTACTGCTATTTCCCCATATAGCGTGCGTACAGCTACTTCCCTCCAACATAGCTATGCTAGTATACTCAGCATACCTTTTATTGCTTTCGTGGACAACTTGTTAATGGCGAAAAGAGCACGAAAAATGTTTACTGTGGCCGATGGAATTACGAGTCTCAGCTATTTCACGAAGTAGTACCTGCATATCCAAGCTTTGGTCTTGATTGGTATTTGTGGGGTTAGGGTTCTCCGGCTCTCATGGGGCGCTTCGATGATTTTTGCTAGGCGGGAAGGATAGCACCTAGTGAATGCTGCACTCTCCCAAGGGAATTAGGTTACTCGCATCGTGGGAAGTTGTTGCGTTGATAATGGAGAAAATGAGAATGTGGCAAGTGAAGGCATCTGTAATTGATCTATGCATTGTATTCCGTGTTAGCGTAGCTCCTAATATGTTATTTGACGCGAGAAAATAAATCATTTCTCGACGGTTTCCGCAGTACAGTTTGTCTTGCGTGATGTCTCTTTTTTTAATATTTCATTAGAAGAAGGTATCTTTTCCCTTCTTCTTAATCCCCAGTGCTAACTAGTTTGTTTAGTAATCTAATGCCTCGTAATCCTACTTGTCTATTCAATGTTACTAGTATGCCATGCTTGCGCTGTTCCATCTTCTCATCATCGCCGCGTGCTCAGGAACAAGCTAGATCGAACTTCGGGGTTGCCTCGGATTCAGGTGTTATGGCGAAACTGAGATCTGACTCTGCCCTAGCCCCATCTACGAGCGCATACCAGAAAGTACTACGCTTGCCAAAGAGCGAACAGCCGACCGTGGTCCAGTACGCCTTGGCATTCCCCAGTGATGGAACTGCGTCGCGTCGTACCGGTCCAGCTACAGAGCCGTAGGAGAAAGGAATCAGTGATAATGTTACTAGTTTTTCACACTAGCGACAGTGTGACATCGTAGAACGAATTTAGGGGTCATGAAAATGACTTACTATCGGGCCAACCTGTCTCGGTAACCCATACATCTTTGCCTTGTGCCACGCTCTCCGTGGCAGCTACTGCTGACCAAAAGTTATCTGAAGCTTTCTCGATCGCATTGGGTCTGGCATCCTCAAAATAGGGAAACGAGTTGTGGCATAGGAAGTCGACTGCTTGGATAACTCCGCTGGTCTCAGGTAATACCCATGCGGTCCTATCACGGCCGTCTCATTAGTTAAGACAAGTCTTGAAATGGTTCGATCGCATCGATAGTCGGCCATCTCCGAGAACTACCTTTTTCGCTCATCTGCAGAAATAGAAGCATAGTGAAGAAGTCCTAATTCGGGAACTTACCAGGTATCGACGTGGGTTACCGGCTTATTCTCTAGGAGTGTGTCTTTGATCCAATCTCGCATCCAGCCGATGTACCCCTTGATTTCTTCAACCGTGGCGCCGGCCCCAGATCCATTGGCAATACCTTGCGGTGAGCTCCGATACAAATCTTCGGATCCCACACTGATGCCAACGACCCGATCTGTAAAAGCAGCACCGAGCTTCTTGGAGGCAGCAAGGAGAGCATTCAACTCGTTCTCATACACATAACGACCAGCGCTGGCCCATAGCCCTACCAAAATCTTGGTATCCGTGTCAATAGCTGCTTGGTATGCTTCGATTGGGTCTGCCGATGTTCCGCACTGTATCGAGGTGTAAAGCCGAGCGGTCGTGAATCCTGATATCCCTGTGAGATTCCTAGCTCGTTCAAATAGCTGCTTGAAGTCATCGTATCTTCGACATGAACCATCGCTATTGGTTGAGCCGTAACTGAAGCCCTGGATGGCCTCAGTAGCGCATGGTACAGCTAGTACTCCCAGGGCAATAGCAAGCCCTTGGATCTTCATCTTGGCTGATTATTAGATTTTGGAAGAAGATATACCAGGTATTAGTGTCTTAATGTCACACAATTGTAATAATAATAGGCTAAGCTGGCATTGAGCAAAGAAGCTTGAGAAAAGAAATCAACTCTGATTTCTTTATCATTGAAGATCAAAACAAACGGACCTTGGCGTATAAAATATTTCCAGGGTCAATCCCGTCTTTCCAATGTCAGCAGACTCCTCACGGGAAAGAGCACAGCAAAATAATTATGTGGCGGACTTCTCCTATCATGGCTGGGCTTGCCAGATTCAATTGTACAACATCAATGCGTCGCATCTTTATCTACCAATCTCTGTAATCATTCCTTCTCCAATTCACCAAAATACGATAATATGCGACAAGTTCCATTTATTTGCCTTCTAGGTACGACTTTCCGCTCATGACCACAGCTTTCTCTAGTTATCTTGAAACCACACACCCGTGAATCCGACGATGACGACATCTGTAAAGATGGTATTGACATTAGTGGAACACGATGTACCGGCGTAAAATTGCGTCCCCGGCTCAAAAGTATATGCATTGGTAACATCCTCTCACCAATTGTCTGATAAGCCTCGATGCCCTAACATCAGTCTCGCTTCCCTTGACTGATGTGTAATACATTTAGTGTTAATACAATGAATAGTAATATAACACAAATAAAATCCCCAAGAATTTCCGCAGTGCATATCACCTATAATACAAATTAAAATGTGCCACCTTTCGATGTAGGGCATAATGCCACCCCTCATATTTCAGAGATTTGATGGACATTGAGGCAGACTATCTCAAACCGCTGAAAAACCTCAAATTTCTCGTGACGGCCGGGGCACAGTTTTTCCCCAAGGAAATCTGCTGTACGATTTGTACAGCAGTCGCGCAGAGACTTGCACATCTTCAAATCCCGATCCTATTGTCACATCGCAAAGCTACCTCGCTGACTTTCAAGTGGGCTTACAGTCACAGGACTAGCGCGGCCGTCCGAGCCAATGCCGTCGATACTCACGGGCGACACTATAGAATCAAGTTCTCCTCTGCTGGTATTGTGGCGTGTGCTCGGCGCGGACACGAAGTGCTGATCTGCCGACGCATGATTGGTCCCGTGCAGCAGGGAGACGGGCCCAAAGTCATTACTAATGCCGGAAATTCCGAGATTCGGATGAATATATACCCCTTTATTAGTTAAGCTCTTGCTTTTCACGCCCTCTGTGGTATTGAGAGATATCTGCCATGGTGTGGCTGTCGCGAAGAATGGTGCCTCTGACGAGGCTCTCTCGCTTTTACTAGGAGCGTCGTGACTGCGCTCACCAACACCATTCAGCGTCCGCTCGACCTCCTCCGCGAATCCCGTGTCAATCGTTGGGGTCGGGATAAAGCTAGGTCGCGGGCTCTGCAATGCCAACCCGATGGCGCCCGTCAAGCTATCTCTGCTTGACCTGTGCGGTGGTGGCGGCGATAAGTGTGTCCCCAGAAGAGGCGGTGTCGGTGTTCGTGAACTTGGTACGCTGCTCTCCCTGTAGCCATTAGACTGCAGCCGTGTTGAGGGCTCGTTCTGGGCAGTACGCCTTTCAATGTCCGTGATGGGGTGCGAAGAGAGTGGGTTTCTAGGACTTATAAGACCCCCAA
This sequence comes from Xylaria sp. FL1042, assembly GCA_022495085.1. Classification (NCBI taxonomy): domain Eukaryota; kingdom Fungi; phylum Ascomycota; class Sordariomycetes; order Xylariales; family Xylariaceae; genus Xylaria; species Xylaria sp. FL1042. The sequence goes on from MU380210.1 coordinate 148,252, forward strand.
GAGGCCAATTGTCGCCAAACCTTTGAAGTCGAAGCGTACTTGGTGCCGGTCTCTCTTTTTCTCCTGGGAAGGTAGAAGAGGGTATGGAGGATTGCTGCTCGTGGATAGTGGATAGTGAGTGCAATGGTCCGGCTGAGGCTTTCTCACCCGAGCAGGGATTCTCCCTTGATGGAGGATTTATGTTCGTCCCTTTGTTTTCATTATGTATCCGCTTCTCATGCTGTCGTCGTCGCCACCAGCCAAGGAAGAGCAAAACAGCCGCGATAGCCAGACCCGCGAATATGACACTGCCAACTACGGCCCCTACGATGGCACCGGACGAGACGGAGTTTGACGATGAGTCTTTGCTATCTGCGGGTTGAACAGAAAGGGGGGTAGATGTATTTTCTGTGCTTGAACCTTCGGTCGGCGTGATTAGTTCAGGCGGATAAGGATATAGTTCGTCAAACCCGGGCGTTTCAGCGCACTGCATATATGTAAAGGCTGCTTCAGGCTGTTCTGTTATCGTAAATCCGTACGTGACGCAATAGGCTTTTGACTCTGGGCTATAAGACACCTGTCAGACTCCGGGGCTCCCGTTTGAATTATCCCTATTAGTTGCCATTTTACATACCAACAGAGAGTGTGTGGCCCACACATGGCAGCATTCGGCATTTCTTCATAATTGACGCAGTTAGTGTATATGGTCGCACTGCAATCCTCCGTGCCGGCTACGCAGCATCCTCGATAATTTTCTACATTTACACAATTGTATCCTGAGTCACAGGTGACTAATATGCACCACCGTCAGTATGTATGCTCTTCCAAGCTTCAACACCTAAACTTACTTGTCCTGCCAGCCGCGAACCCGCACGTGTCCGGCCCTAGAACGAATAGTGGTGTTTCCAGCTTTTTCGCTACAGCCGTTATGACTGGCGGTTCCGGCCCATTATTATTCACTTGATATATATCCGCAGTCTGAGTAGGCGTGAGAATGAAAGTCATAATTTGGGGATGCGGCTTTTCCTCCAGGGCTTCATCTCGCATTTTGGGTGTAACAGGATCCGAGAAAAAAGTCAAAGTGAAGTATAGGTCCTTGTTACAGATCGGACTGGATACAGGTAAATGTTAGTATCCGACCCTTTCTTTCTTAGGGACTCATTGTTCGTAGCCATGGTAGTCTTAGTGAGCGAGTAATTTGGCCTAAGGAATCCCATGCATGTTTCCCCTTTGTTCATGATATTATAGGCTTCGAGTTCGTTTACAAAGCGGCTCACCGCAGGACAAAGCTGACTCGTCTACTACGGCATCCATTTATGGTATAGTTCAAAGGCTTATATTTTTCGGTTTGTTCTTACTAGAACTCAATTTACCTCTCGCTTAACCCCTCCGAAATGATCATAGCGTACGAGACCCTTAAATCGTTGAAAATACATCCAAGCTGGATAACTCCGTTCCAGGGTACTAGAATATAAGTCAGCAATAATCTTGTTTTATGTTATATGCAATGCCATATTCCTTAGTCCGATGACTTCTTTCGTCTTTCCCATGCGAAAACATGGCATGGGAAAGACGTTAGGGACCTAGGGAAGTCGGAGGAAATGGCACCTACAGCAAACATTGTGTTCGAAGAGCATGACGACCCAAGTGCTTGGTTATCAACCCAAGCAGGTTCCCAGTAGAATATTCCTTTTCCATTGCTAACTCCTGCAACTACCGCGGCAAGTTTCTGCATAAATGTAGTCTGGCCGGCGGCTGAGAATGGGATACTCGTGAGATCGCTTGGGAAGGCGTACGCCGGGGAAGGGCACGAGGTTGGCCAGTTAGTTTCGGCGACGACAATCTCTTTTCCCCAGGTACTTGCCATGTTGGTCAAACTGGTCTTGAGATTGGCCAGTGTAGCGTCACTTCCGCTATTGGAAGGTTAGTATTATAACATAGAAAGATAGGTATCTAGACGAGAGTCCTAGCCCGATTTGTTAAACAATGAGCTCTGAAGTCTTACTAGAACTATAAAATTATTAGCAACTTATGGTTAGTGGACAGTTGCCACAGATTGAGAACCTACAGGATAAAATGATACTCCCATCATGTCAAAGTCTGATGCAGCTAGCGGGCCCTGTTCTAGTACCGAGGAGTAGAACCATTCTTGAGTATCCCAATCCCAGCCATTGTCAAGATGAATCACTTCAGCATATATTATTAGCATCCCGATAGTTGCTCAAGAATTAGCTTCGGGATGCTACTTACTTATCTTGGGCTGGGTTGATAAGTTACTATCCTTGATCCCGTACGCTGCAGAATTCAGCAATCGCGCGATGTTGTATAATTGATCGTATTTGCCCGTGGGCCACAACAACCCTCCACGAATCTCGTTGCCGATGGAAATAATTGTCGGGGTGATTCCAGCCGCGGCAAACTGATTTGATACGTCCATCGTATAATTGTATAGCTTCCAAGACAGGTTATCTATATCCGTAGGCCAGCCGCTAGGAATTGTCTTTCGAGAGATTAGACTTGTTTTCCCAGAATCGCATCGAGAGACTGGGGATACGTCGGCGTCGATTTCGAGCACCGGAATAAGAAAATTTCACAAGAAGCATCATTTACTACCGGGGTCTCACCTGGTGAGCTGGATCGGCCCAAGTGTCGCTAAAATGCAAGTCGAGGTAGATGTTCAAACCCGCCGTCTTCGCTCGTTGGGCGAGCTGCAAATTGTACGCCAAGTTATAGTTGCCATCGGATGGATTCACCCATACGCGTTGCCGTACAGTATTGACACCACTTGCTTTCAAGATTGACTCAAGGGAACCCTTTGTTCCGCTCGTCGAGGTGTACGAGCGTCCAGCTTTTTCCTCGACTACCACTGACGACCAATCCACACCTTTGTAAGTCAATGCGCCACGCACTGGCGCTGCTGCTAGCGCTGCAAGGGCTACAAGTCCAGAGAACAGCATTGCGATCTGATTAATTGAATTACGAGATGAAGTCAGTGTCCAAACATGAGGACTATTGTTATACCAATGGGTAGAGTGGGCTTAAGGCCTATCCTGATGTATACGCAATACATTACGATCACGTTGATTTTGATTGATGGAAAAGGAGTAATTCATATATACCGGGCAACCACCGAGTGGAGCGTCCAGGGCATCAGTACCATATCATCTAGCTAAAACATTTACAGAGCCTTGCAGAACCACAAAATCCCGTTTATTAGCGTGCCTATCAAAGGTCTGGGGTGATCCTAGAGTAGCCCCTTGGCACGTCGATTTTCTCCGCTCTTTCCGGGCGCGGACACTACTAAATAGTCTGGGAGACGAGATGGCCCCGATTAGGATTCCCCGACGGTTGCACATCCTCCGTGGACCGGATCCGGATCTCCATGGAGGGTTGGAGAGAGAGCGGCTCGGTATCAGCATCCACATAAAGTTCTGTTTCAATACTTCGAGATCAGATCTCGGTATTCTTAGCCTCGTTTCCCGACAAAGCTCTATATAACATCAATTAAGCCTACCACATATGCGCACCAAGAAGCGTTTTTACAACGAAGTAGGCGACGATTGACTAAAAGCTTTTGGCTAGAATAAGCTGGGCAGGGTCTGGCATATTTACGGACCGATGTTTTGGGACCATAAGACATAAAATGTAGCAAGTTGTACGCTGGATTCTGGTATACCCTCCTATTCGACCTGTCCCGGAGGGAGAGTTGCATACTCAGGGGGGGTTCTACTCGTCACCACCTAAGTATGCAATTAACGGGTATAATAAGTATTCAAGTCATGTAATTAGAAGGGGTAAAGGGTAGCTCAGCCACTTGGTGGCTGACTGGGATTTCGGAGATATAAGGAAGGATAGACGTCACGAAGAAAAAAGTCACGCAAGCAAGTCACGCGTTGAATTATTTTTACTTAAAATAAATTGTGTTTACATTGATCACCTAGGTCCTCATTAATAATTGGGTGAAATCGGTATTTGAAGACCATAGGAAGTATAGATTGAGCCTATCTCCTAAGAGGCATAGGCCTTGACGAGTGCTGAGCCCATGGGTTTAACCTCAGTAGTTGTGACGTTCACTGATTAGCCATAACTTTTAATATCACATATGCTGAATTCATGAAACATCTGCACTGACAATGAATTGAATACTCTATATTCTAGTGAAATTATGTTCCTATATATCAGGCATGGTGCGTCAGGTAGATAGGTAACACACTGGTGTATACCTATTAGGCTTCGTCTATATATTCAGACCATGTCCCCCAGCTACCTATTGGAAGGGCTAGGGGCCAAGAGACCAATATACACCTTATGACTACTGACCCCCTACTACCTATCTGCTATGTGACTGCGTAGACTATCCATTCACTCTGAGACAAAAGATCCTGACATGGTGAGTATGAAATAAGCAAAAAGACTTGGTGTCTATTGGGAGGTTTTAAACCCAAGGCTTAGCTTTTTCTGGTCTGGAACTCAATGGCTTGTGTGAGCTGATTCTGGGCGGGGATGCTGTCGACGTAGGCGGCTTTCGGTTGGGAACTACGGACCCTCGGGTTCCTGACCCTGTGGGTGCTGGGCTAGCATTCGAGGCCCTAGGTTTGTATGTGCTGGTTCTCGGTGGGGTTGCTGATGTTGTAGAGGAACCTCTTTTAGAATCTGGTGACCCTTTCGTTCCTGATTTAGTGGCTGCTGGGCTAGGATTCGAGGTCTTGGGTTTGTATGTGGAGCTGGGTTTCGGTGGGGTTACTGGTGTTCTAGAGGAACTTCTTTTAGAATCTGGTGACTCTTTTGTTCCTGATCCTATGGCTGCTGGGCGAGGCGGGGATTTCTCAGATGTGAGCTTTGTTACTGAGCCATCAGTAGACCCTGCAAACCCTGCAGCCCAATTTAGAGTAGCCAAGGTATTGCTTTGGTTAGTAACCAGTGGGGATACCGTTGTGATTATCAACAACCGTGATCCCTGTATCAGACTCTGTCGCAGACATCTAGTGAGGTTGTGATTAGGAACGAACTTGCTTCCTTTCGCGAGAGATCTGATGTTGTTTCCAAGGTCGAGCAGACTCTTATTAATATCCGTCCCTTGTTGAGACTGTAGAGCTTGCTGTTTGCTCGCAGGTTCAGATAATAGGGTTTTCCCCACTGCCTCGCTTCCCGCCAAATCAACGAACGACGCTATGCCGGTCGTTTCTTTCCCATCGGCAACTGACCTTCTTACTATCCTTACAGATATGAAAAAGTGAGAGCGCGAAGAAGTCGCGTTCTGTCTCGTCGATGATGCCTCCCTACGATTTATCGCCTGCTGGATAGTCCCGAAAGCTTCTTCCTGGGAGCGGAGCTCGACGGAGGATTCCTTACCCAGGTGAACCTTGACTTTTTGATCATCTGATACCTGAAGTAAGTCAAAAATATCGTTCAGGTAGATTTCAACAGCACTCAAATAGATTTCATATTGAAACTGACCAGTATCTTCTTCCGCAAGTCGGAACAGAAGATCGATAAAGCTGTTTACGAGCCCATCATCAGATAGGAATGTATAACTCTTTCCCGTACCCGTTGCGCCGTACGCCATGATGGTGCAAGAGTTTCCCAGGGCAGCTGATTGTGCAAAATCTTTGACTTCATTGAAGATAGTCGCGTTAGCCTCGTTGCCCCCAAAAGCTCTCTGAAATTCAAAGTCCCGATGCACGCGCTTTTTGCTTTCATTCATGTAAGTAGCCCTCAAAATAGTCCAAGGGGCGACGGAATTCCCATTATCCGGGTTGTCTGGGTTTGTGAAGCGGATCAAGTCCTCTCCAGGGACGTCATTAACTGGCCGAACCCTGCACATCACCCGGATATTGCCTTTCGCGGTGGCAAGCTCCTCGACTAGATTCCGATTGCGGACCCCGAGGCGGCGCATACCTTCTTCACATTTTGATATATATGTCTCTTGCCAATATATTATTTGAATATGTGACTTGACGACATCATCGAGCCCTTCTATGGTCCTTCGCTGCTCCTTGACGGTCCTCTCGAGCTCTACTTCGACCTGTTGCCAATATATGCTTTCGTCAGCTGTGGTAGCCTGCGACACTGACTCATCATCTTGGTCGCTTGAGTAGGTTTCGGGGATCGTTTCACCATCGGGTTTGCCCTCGCCATCGCGCATGGCGCTCATCAGCATCGCCCAATCGCAATTGTTGCGCTTCATTTGCTCAACCTGTCTCTCAAATTCCTTACAATAGCTCTTCAAAGAACGCATATCAGCCTCAAGTCTTGCGACCCTTCCCGGCATGTTGTTGTCGGACATTGTGTTCGAGGTTCTAGGTGGAGTAGGTATTGGCAAGGGTGAGCTCAATGAAAGTATGAGGTTCTGATCAAATGTTTTAAAATTTGCGACTGTGGAAGTTATGGATATCGAATGAAGCGGCACCAGCTTTATAGAGCCGCATGTACTATATTGCTTATTCTCCATGTAGCAATTCGATTGTTATACATGAACATAATGATTGTGTTGTTTAGCGTAGAACCCCTTCTTTCAGATACATCAACGGAACAAACACTCCTGCAAAGAGACTGAAGAGAGGTGTATGTATTGAACAATAAAGCTGCTGGAACTCTTTTTGTGCCTTTTCCCTTTCCTCCCTCTCTCTCCTTGACTCCTGCGGCGCACGTTGGAGCCCGAATTATCGGTAACATGGTTTAGTGTAGACATACGAAAATGAGAAAGTAAATACGAAGTAATATAAAAAAATAATATAAAATAGCTCAACCACTTACATCAGTCTTACATAATACAATAATGTAGATCCGGCAGACACTTGCGATCGCCAAGAAATGCTATCCAAAAATGTTTACTGCCAGTAGTCGTCCACATCTGCTTACCTACGAGGTATGGTTTAAGCCGTTCGTGCATAATACTAAATACATATAATATACACCACAATACACCAGACCACACTAGAGCCCAGAGGTGCAGATGTCTGTCTTGCTTGGAACTTTGGGGTAGCGTTTCATATGTGTTCCAAAACACTTTATTAAGGTACAGGGCGTAGTGTATGTATCGTACTCGATTAGTATTGGTGTCAATTGCCCTAGTCGATCACCATGATTAGTACAAGAGTACTCCGTCCCGGGCGTTTCTACAAGTAGTGTAAGGAAATCACAAACTCCTACCATAGGTAATGTGACCGAGATGAGATAAAATTGCTCTACTAGTGTAGAAGTATGGTGTGGTATATACTACTTACTCTAATATATATCACCACTATCTATACCCAGGTAGCCCTACCACACTGAACTCCAACTCCGGATGAATCGGCATCAGCGCAATATGGGGCTTGGCTTATAGTTACCTACTTAGTAGGTAGGTTGCACTAATCAAGAGTGCGCACTAGGTATAATTAATACAACTTCGTCAACCTGTCACAGAATGGAGATTTGAGGGAAAAGGACCCAAGGAAATTGACGTCGAGATCATCATGGAATTGGCACGTGGTGTACTAAGTAGGAAGTGTGTATACGTTGGTAATTAAATCGTCTCGAAGCTGACGTGTGGCCGTCGATTGGATGGGCGAGATGGACCGACATGCACGCCTGACGCTAAATGCCAAAATACGAAACACAATGCCCGGAACTTGAACGAACACGCGATGAATCCATCCTCAAATAAGCTCGCCGCTAGTGTGGTGTGCAGGATAGATTACGTGTACCTGCCTGTACCTGCCTGTACCTTACAGCCTGTGTCTGGTGTAGAGTTTGAGCCCCTGCAACTTAATTCTTTCAATTGCCCATCTTGTATACCTATTGCACCTATGTAAGGTAGTATACTTAGTAGCTAGTATAGGTAACGTCTACTAAGTATGGTACTAATGATATTGATTGGTAATTGGCATGCTCAGGTTATCAAAGGAAAACCCGGAAGAAAATAGCGACTTGTTAGCCATGGTCTGCCATGGTAGTGTGCCAGTGCGCAGGAGCTTGCTGGCCGCTAGACCATTTTCGGGTTGATGACCAGTCCACCCGAACATCCAAGGAGACCACATATACTACGTACAGTACTTCTTGTCCTTCCCCGCAGCCCTCAACTTGCTGACTAAAAACGGCATGTCTAGATAGGCATGACGCAACGCAATGCAGTCACTGCTCAGGTATTTCTGAAGTATACCACTCGGAGAGTCGTAGCCGAGACGCACTAACAGCTGCATCGCTCCATCACAGAGCTACCTAGTTAGGACTAGCGATAGCCAGCGCGACCCCTGCTCGCGTGTCCGACGCTTGCACACTGCGTTATTATCGTGAGCTTCGTCGTCAATTTTCCACTCGATATCACTTGTCTCAGGGTCGAATTCCACGCGTCTTGGTGGGAATCTCGCCCAATCTTGCCATGCCAAACCCAATTGGGGATATGCATATTACACTACACAATAGCGCCTACCGAGTACCGCCGTACACGTTGCATGTACTGAAGCTAAGGGAAGATAGGTACGTACTGAGTAGGTACCTAGGTATAGTGCAGCATGTTACTGCAGGCAGGATACATAGTAGTGTAGATAGCTACTACCTAGGTGCGGTACATAAGGTAGCAGCTACCAGGGGCTGTTTGGTCAACTCAAACGGGCGCTATGTTCCTTCGTCTATTGTTAGGTATCGCTCCTCTACTACGTATACCGGTGCTTCTTGTTTTCTTTTGAACCTCGGCCACCTACCTCACCTCACCTTGTCCGCCGCCACTCCATCCTCGCCCTCTTCTTTGTTTCTCACCAAATCCCAAACATCATACTAGATACATACATCGCATTCCACTCAGCACAAGGTCGCACGTTTGTTTAGCTACTCGCACGCACACTGTCTGTTTCTTGGTTGTTATCTGCATTCGGCACTACCCGAAGCCCAACTTCCGATCGACAACGGGAACGGCCTCAGCGGCCTCAGCGGCCTCATCTGGGTACCTCACCGTCGCTATCGTCTCATCTTCGCCAATTCAAATCATCTGCTCTAAGCCACACACATCCTCGCGATAATGTTTGTTGTCGATCGAGCCGCGCTTCTCGCGCTCTCGGCGCTCTCGCTGGTCTCTGCCCAGGCCAACTCAAACTCGACCTTCAAAATTGACCCGTCAGAAGTGACGCCCCTCGACCAATGTGCGTTCAACAATGCCTTCCGTTGTCCATTTCATGTCTCAGACAGGCACCATGATGGCATGATCTGGCGATGCTGACTGGGTGTGTAGCGAATTGGTGCCTTGCAGAGCAGAATAGCTGTTCCACTTTGTGTGGGACAGTCATTATCAACAGCTGCGAACCTGTCAGTCTTTCCGTCTCTCTGGCTGCATACAGCTCCTTGCTGCCCCGTGCCTATGCTTGAGCCTGAGCTTGAGATGCAATCGACTAACATCATTCCCTGTTTCGTTGTATAGGAAACTCTAGACTTCTCGTGTGAGTGTGAGGGCAACTCGTACCCTGACATGAATAAATTTCAGAATACAATCCCCTGGGTAGGCCTACCTGTTCTTCTTGATCCATCGAGCACCCTTAGGCTTTATTAACAGCTGAGCTTTGTCGTCTATCGCATGAATCACTAACCATGTTGCCAAATAGTTTGTTTGCACGCAACTCCAGGATAATTGCACTGCCGAGAACGCCGGTAATGCTGCCGGCCAAAAGAACTGCACTGCCACATACGGTAGCAAATGCGGTACCGAAAATGTCGACGACCACAAGGGGGAGGGTGCCGCGACTTCCACTACCAGCTCTAGCTCGTCTGTTGCGCCTCAATCAACGTCAGCGTCAACCGCCGCCCCGAGCAGCTCAACATCGGAAGCCGCTGCCGCTATCCCTACCGCCCATATCCAGCACATTGGAAACGGCGCTGCCGCTGTAGCACTTGGCCTTCTTGCCTACGCCCTCTAGGTATGAGCATGTTGCAATGCTGGGCTGATGAGTTGAACATGACGTCACGACACACACTTAGGAAGAGAGGGCTACATCAGGTTCTGAGTTGTGAAACGACTGCTACAGTAATGTGTCATTGACCGCACATCGTAACATAGTAACGCGCCCCGTGTTTTCCGATTTGAGCGTTGAGGAACGCATAATAATACCCCGATGCATGATGTGGAACGATTGGAGCAATGGTTTGGTATACGGAGAGAGGAGGTTGAGGTTGGTGAATTGATGGGGAGCGGGGTTTGGACTTGGCACTTTGTGGTACCTTGAACAGTTTTTCGAGCAGTCTTTTCGCCCTTAGTGCGGCTGTAGCATTCTAGTGGGAGCATTGCCGTGGAAGAAAGAAGGCATCGCCGGCGATATTCGCTTATCGAAATAATAACCAAGAATTGAATTGTGCTGAAAGCCAGGCCTAGGCTGCTTTGTGTTGTTTCTTTGATACAAACAGACACTTTGTAACTTAGGTCTGCTTTGATTGGGAATTTGATAGTTTCGATGAAAGCCTTGTTCACAAGTCTCGTTTAGCAACATATATATATAATTGATAAGACAGTTTTCGCAATCCAAAGTGCCACTGTTTTCGCAATCCAAAAGTGCCACTCTATTCTAAACAAATCGAAGTCGAATTATATATAACCCAAAACTTTAATCTGAAACGGGTAGTAAACGCTAATAGGTTTGCCAAGAAGAGTAGGACAAGAAGCTCACTTCTAATTTCACCTCGTCAGCAATCACTAGGGTTCGGAAAATAGTATCATATTAAGTCATCATGATATCTAACCAACAGACTGAGACATGCACCGTGCCCGTCGGTACGCGCCTTAGCTACGGCATAGAACTCGAACTACTCGTAGCATATCTGTGCACAGGTGAGGCTGACCCAGATCAATCGAAGAGCTCGACCCTAGCTCCTATTCTCCGAGTCGGTAGAAAGGACCATGTGGATGCCGTTAAAGAACATATTCGGGCGACACTCCGGGACCATGGCATCCGCGTACAGGACGCAGAGCCCAAGCCAAACGACGACGTCCCTCCTCATCTTCATGAACTCGACAAATGGGCCGTCACCGAGGATTACAGTGTCTATGGGGGAAAAGAAGAGTGGGAGCTCTGCGAGTCCAAATCAAGCGCATACAAATGGCTTGGCTTGGAGCTGAAAAGCCCAGCCTGCTGGGACGTCGCACACGCCCACGAGGAGACCGTCTTCGTCGTCAACCTGCTCAAGTCGAGATACCGTACACGGGTAAACCCATCCTGCGGCTTCCACGTGCACGTCGGGAACGGCCCTCGCTACTTCGATGCGAAGACGCTGAAACGCGCTGGCGGGTTTCTCTGGGCCGCCGATCCCATGTTGTCCAGACTTCATGCCCCCTGGCGCCGCGTCGGAGAGTTCGGAATGAGCATTCGGTATCGGAGCCGCCTCGCATGCCGGGATAGGATGCGACCGGCCGACGCGAAGGCCATTGTCGATCGCACTAGGGTGAGTAACCGCACTTCGGACCCCATGATACCGGTTGTTCCTTGGTCTGATACTTCTATGGAAGAAGATGCGTTCGCGATAAGAGAAGAATGGGAGGAATGGGCCCGTGAGCGCGTACAAAACGGCCCTTTTATTACATTGGACGTAAGACCGCCGTCGCCACAGCAGAATGAGCAGTCTAGTGATCAATCCTCTTCATCGTCGCCGTCGCCTCGTTATCCTAGCGACGACGAAGGCGGTGTGCGTGGCCGTCGTCTCCTAGACGTACTCAGCAGCTCTAAATTTCGTGTCCGTTGTAACGAGGTATTCGGACACCCCGACCCTTTGTGTCTGAAATTGAACGAACAGCACCGGCTTCTGGCTACCGTATTCTGCGAGAAGATGTACCAGGCAAACATAGACGAGATTTCGCCTGCCCAACGCGAAAAATTATTCCAAGTCTGCGCGCCGTATCTAAGAATACTCCAGAGCTCGTACCAATGGGATCCGATCACCCACACTTTTGTCAAGCATGCGAAATCAGACTTACCATTGCACTCGCCCCAGCCCCGGCACTATACCGTTGGAGACAACAAGCCCCAGGACCGGAAGCCTTGCGGTGGAAAGCCAAGCTTGGCCGTGACTCGCCTTCTCGAGCGTGTCGAGCTCCAGAAAGGAAGTGGGATCAATGGCGTCCCCCCCTCTGTCGACGAAGAAAGCGACAGCGAAGAGAGCGACAGCGCAACTATTAATGACCTTGAAAATGCGTTCTATGACCGCCTGTATTGGTTCATGGACCACCCTAATTTCCCGCTTGATCTCGTCGAGTACTTGCTCGATGCGAGACATGAGGAGAAAGTAAAATGGCTGCACAACACGTTGATGGCAGAAGAAAAGTTGAAGGTGCTCGGCGAGGGTCTGCCTGATACCCCCGACCCTTATGACAGCTCTGATGACAATTTTGGGTTTAACCCCTATATCCCACAGATTGTGATTAAACCGCCTTCTACTGAAGCTTCTTACACGCCCGTGTCTCGTCGTCGTAAGTCCGGAAACAACGGTCTCTTGGCGCCTCCTCCTGCGACTTCTTACAGGCCCGTGTCTCGTGGTAGGTCCGGAAGCAACGGCCGCTTGGGCCTCAGGGGCGGAGGCGGTTCTGATTTCACAGCGATTTTCCCCGATCCCCTTTCTCCAGTGAGTGTCTACAGTGATTCCAGTGCTTTTAACCTCGGCAGTCGTTCTAATACCACAGACGGAAGCGATGATTTCACCCCATCTACGTACCTCTCACCGCAGGAGAGCGGAAACAATACTCCTTACTTTGCGGACGACGACGACTCAGACACTTCATCGATTCGCAACTCCATCAGTCCCGTCGGCTCATTTTCCCCAGACAGCAAAAGCGTCCCTGCCACCGGTAAACTGCAGCCCCACTCCCGCACTCAACTTTCAGATTCATACATGTCCTTCGTGGAGGAGGAGGCTTGCCTCTCAGAGGTTCCCTGGGACCTCATGTCATGGATCCCACGCCCAGACGGCCGCAACGGGCCCTGCCCGGGAGAAGATCATCCCCGCGGTAGCGCAGACTGCTCCGGGCCGGGCTGCGAGGAGCACGTCGTGACAACGACGTGGGCGGGCCTTTCCACGATCTTCGGGGTCGATTCGGGCGCGGCCCTGGCCACGCTCCTCATGTACCCGGCTGAGGTGATCTTAGAGGGAGAATTATTATCCCGGCTGAACTACAACTTCGCAGCATACTCGCCGGCCACGCTAGACTCGCCGGACCGCAACAGAATGAAGCGCACCGTCGAGTTCCGCGAGGCCGCCGGGACGACCGACGCCGAGTGGATCGTGACGTGGAGCCGGATCTGCGTCGGGCTCATGCGGTTCTGTCGCGATGCGAGCGTGGACGATTTCATATATGTTCTTCACAAACTCTCGCATCAAGAGGAGAGAGTTAGTGCTGGTAAGGAGATTACGTGGGATGTCTGCGATCTCCTAGAGTACATCGGTTTATTCGCTGAAGCGGCTATTGTCCGACGGCGTGAGAAGGAATTAGGACCACCTAGGTAAGGGTAGAGCCGAGTTGATTTAAGGTAGGTGAGTGAGTGAGGTAGTATAGACGTTACCGATCTAGGTCTAGGTAAGATAGAAGCGGGAATTTGATCAATTTGATGGATAAGTGCAATTTGTTACGGCGTAGCCACTTGTTTCCCTCCCAATTAGGTTTGTTCAGGTTTGTTTAAATTTGTTTCTAACTGTTTCCAGTTTATATAAAATCCCATATTTAAACGTGGCCCAATCATTTGCTGCTATTGTACCGTGTCTACCCCATTATTGTCGTTCACTACCCTATCCATTTCTATGAGAGGCTGTGCTACTAAGTGCATGGGTACATCCGTTACAGGGTAGTTGCTCATCCCTTTTTGAAGGTCACCGTTCAATCTACATATAACTTAGTCTATGCATCAATGCAATTACTCAAAAGCACATGTTAAAATATATACGAAAAATCAATAGTAAATAACCTGTCTGCTTGAATTGGATGTATATTGTTCGGTGAAATTAGAAATATGGTGTGATATCTCCTTTTATTGTTATTACAGACATTGGAGTCCTCTCATTCTGCACGTCACAAAGAATCGAGCTTTTGCCCATTCCAGTGACAGAATAAAGACTACACCGAGACACGACATAGGCTATGACACGTGTGAAATTCCAGAAGCGTAGTTAGAACTTCACTCTTTGTGTATTCACAATAGCCAATTCCAGGAATACTACCAGTACAATGTGTAACATTGCCGTCGTAACGTAACCTACCACAAGGGCTAAATACTAGGCTTGGAAAATGACTCGATATTAAAATAATATTCTACGATCGCAGGGATTCTTGACCGTCCAGGAGACTCTCATAGCATTCTAGAGCCCAATCTTTATGTACGGCATTCTCTTCGGCTTTAAGCCCTCTGTTTCGGCGTTTAGCTCGATGTTATTACTCTGACGTGGTGAAAGTTAGCGGAGGATCGGTCACTGCTCAATGGGGTAAGGGCGATCGAGTTCTGATTCGTGATTTGTGTGCTATTTTCCTAGTGTCATGTTCACTTGGTAGCGGGTTCGTTGTATTTCCTATGTGATCGTCGGATGTTGCTGAATTAGTCAGCAGAGACACACGACGTCGACCAATATATCGATAACGCCACAAACCCCAACTTGCGTGGGGGGTTATTTTCCCGGTGGTAATTAATTGAAATGCTTGGGAAATATCTACTACGCAACCTCTAGCTTTCGGGTTGGTTTTATGATAGATACCATTCAATTCGTGAGAGAATAACCGCCACTATGCAGCAATGGACAACTCTAATGGATGGCATTGACAACGTCAAGCTGGAGACCGTACCTATCCCTGCTGACCTAAGAGACAACGAAGTGCTTGTTAGAATAAGCCGGGTTTCTCTCAATAACCGGGATATCAAGCGTACGAGTTCTCCCTAAGTGCCCCTGAGAACATAGCGTCGTGCAAACCGTGGCGTTCTAACACACTGGCTCACTTATTAGTTATCAATGGCGACTTCAAAAACAGATATAAGGTGCCCGAGAACCCCATTGTCCCTTGCTCCGATGCAAGCGGTACAGTAGTCAAGGTCGGCGGAGGATCGGCCGCATCTCAGTGGAGCGAGGGCGACCGAGTTCTAACATTGATGCGCCCCAGTCATCTCACGGGACCAACCCGCCCCGAACACAATAGCTCTACTATCGGCATCCCTTTACCCGGAGTTCTAGCAGAGTATCGTGTCTTTCCGGCGTCTGGGCTCGTTCGTGTCCCGGAATACATGAGTATCGAGGAAGCTAGCACACTTACAGTTGCAGCTACGACAGCATGGATGGCGCTGAACTGGGACCAGCCCATCGGACAACCAAGAAAGAACACGGATACAGTAGTCCTATTGCAGGGTACTGGGGGAGTTTCTATTGCCGGACTGCAACAGGCGAAAGCACTTGGATTAACAAGTAAGTGGTCGCCTTATTTACATTGGCTCATAGAAGTGGTTATTCACGTGTCATAAAAGCTATCATAACCTCGTCCTCGGACACAAAGTTGCAAAAGGCAAAAGAACTAGGCGCCGATTACACAATCAATTACTCAGAACTTCCTAACTGGGACGCGGAAGTCTTAAGGTTGACGAATAGCCAGGGTGCTGATATCATCCTCGAAACTGGTGGACCAGGAACTATGGACCGCAGCTTGAATTGCGTCGCCTGCGGTGGGACTATCAATGCTATCGGTGTTTTGACGGGATCTATGGACCAAGGGAAATCGCAGTTGTCCACCGGAATGAGGTTAATACAACGGAACGCGACACTGAAAGGAATTAACGTTGGCCCCAGGGATCGCGCTGAGGAGATGATGGCACTCTATGAGACAGCTCAAATTCACCCCGTCATTGACCGTGTATTCGAGTTTTCGGAAGTGCTAGAGGCGTTGAGATATGTGGAGAGTGGTTCCCATGTTGGAAAGGTTGTAGTTAAGATCAATTAGATAAATTCTTCTCTTAGCCTACTTACAACCCGTGTCTCTGAGCGATTAATAATGCCATGCGAGAGTTGAACAAAACCATTGTTTAGATCAGTGTTGTCAAGATAATATTGATCCCGGCTTCTGGGGCATAGCTAGCATTTACTATGAATTCTAGACCGCATACGCTAACTCGCGGCTGATATCAATCAGGAACCAGGTCCATCCAGATGACTGCAAAGTTGACCTCATAACTTAGCTTAAAGGGGCAAGCTGGACATCGAGAACCTCTAGTTTAACCCACCGTAAAGCTTCTAGCTCTCGGCTTTCTTGGGGTCTGTTAGTAACTTCTCACATAAGTGAAGTACTGCTGCTACTTTCTAAGAGTATGTTGCCATTAACCCCGGTCTTGTGTTATGTATTATTTTCATTATCTTATTCCTATTACCTCCAAAAGTCTCTCAAATATTGAAACATAATTTAAATTGTTCGCAGTTATTCACCTTCATAGTTCGATCTCTGTCGATCCCGGTCAAATCATGACTTTTTTCAAGGATCACAGCAATATTCTATTTGGTCTCGTTAGCTGTTGCGACTGCGCGTAACCAATTCAATGCGATAGATTGGCCTAATACTTTGTCAAGTTCGTCAGGCAGTAGGAGTGGAAGCGGCAGTAAACCTTATGCTAATTACTATGGAAACGACGCTGATTGTCTCGAAGCCTTTTATGCTGAAGTTGGGCAAGGGTAATGCAATGCCGTGGGGTGCCCGGACAAAAGAACGACCCTCACTTACGCGAGCTATGAGACGTGTTTCCGCTACACTGATAGGTCATTTCTGTATTTGAATGAAGAAACTGATACGTATTTATTTCGAACTTTGTCACCATAATCCCAGCATACCATATTGTCTTTGGGCATTATTTCAGATTACTGCCTTACAGCTTTAAATACTTACAGAACTCTAATTGCACTTATATGAGCCAGATATTGTGGAAACATGTATTTGTGGGGTGTGTATCTTATAGAAGACTCCATTCTTAGATCCTAGGAGCTCCAAACTTAGAGAGTTAACTGCAGACTCTTCAATAGGTGTACGAGTTGTCACATAATGAATATAGAGAACTATCTGCTGTAAAGACTAGGCAGATAGTTGTTATTAGCTGTCTATAGATCAAAGTCAGTTAATTTTCAGAGACTTTCTTACATCTAAGAGAATCCTGTTGCCCATATATGCTATATACACATTATACAAACCTCTACTATAACCATTTCTATGAGGCAGCTAGTTGATAGTTACCTAAAAGAAACCTTGCTTTCGGGCAACAACCTATGTTATATTCAAAAAGTTTTCGTTCTCTGTCTAATTTTATAAACAACAAGGCCTAGAGTATTAATAAGAACGTACATGCAAGAGTACCTAGTGAGTAATATGGTTCATGCTATGTCAAGGGATAGCGCGCGGGTAATGACTAAGAAATTTGAATCTACAAGGTAAGCAAACTCCAATAGGGTATAGTGTGTGAAATAGAATCTACTTAGTATGTTGGGTGACTTTATACTACCTACCTTTGTGGGAGTAGTTGTAACAGTAGTTCATTACAATATGTAAGCAACAAGGACCCCTTGAAAATAAAGGAGACTCGGGAATTAATTAGCGACTTATGAATCAACTAGCGTGCGGCAACAGAGTCCATCTACACACTCTGACTATTCTTTGATATTCTGGTTTTGGCGAAGTCCTTTGGCAAGTCTATTTTATTTAATAGTCGAGAATGCTCGGTACCTTATAAGGTTTATAACCTTTGTATCAACAGTGCCACCTTGTTTATTCTTAGGAAATCAGATCCACCTTGGCGTTTAACACTGTATGCATGGTGTTGAGAATTAGAGTTTTGATGGTACCTCTATTGTATGCTTACGCATTATATGACAATCTTCCATCCTAACTGGTAGCCTATACACGACCGGTACTTCAACCTCTAGCTTAGCATTTGCCCCGATCCATATATTTCACGCTATTTCTTGTGGCAGGAAAGCCTCGTATCGACAGCAGCGTCATTCAGCGTTGTCTTCGCATTCTGGAAGAAGTACTTGCCCGACGCAATGCTCTGTTCAGCATAGGTGGCATCCCAGACGCCAATACCCGCAAATCTTGACTGGCAATAGTAGGCACTTGTGAGCAACTTGGTTTGGGCAACGGTGATGTAAGCTCCTGCGTTGGCGGCGGCGTTCGAGCCTGGCAGTGTCAAAAATATAGGGGCGCCTTGGCTGTATTTGGTGCTTGCGAGCCATTGAGACCACAACTCGAATGTGAAGCCCGAGGTATTGAAGGCACCTCCTGGCACGTAGTTAGGATTTCCGGAAATCCACCCACGAGCAGAACATTGCGGTGTATTATAATACTGTACGAACAGCATGTCGAATTTGACGGCCTGGAGGGTGTCAACTAGATTGACGTCCGGGACCTTACACTGCGGCGATGCCGTCAAGTAGTACGGCTTGTCGTTAACTGTTGTAAACAAGGTTCGGAGCCTCTTGACAAGTGCTATATAGCCGGCCGAGTTGTCGAGCGAGGGGTGTTCGATATCCAGATCATACCCGTCGACGCTAAATGGGTTGATCGTCAAGTTGCCACTGGTTGTGTTTGTGTAATCGAAGGGTCGGGGTTTTCCAAGTGACGTCCACGCCTCCTGACTAGGTCCGAACATGCCCCAGAGTTGATTTGCAAAGCTTGTTCCATTAGTAGCACCGTTGACGTTGTATGTCGTTGTTGCGCCTCCAATGGACAATATGAACTTCTTGTTGCTTGTTTGTCGGCATGTATATAGGTCTTGTTGTAGGTTCGGGCATTTGTAAAGCGCATCTTTTGAGGGATCTTTTACACCCTTGAATCCGGGGCCGTGGTAGGTCTCGGCACTACACTGGTTGCCGAAGTTGATACCTGGGTTTCCATTGGCTTGCTCGGGAAATAGGTTAACGAAAGAGAGAATAATAATATCGATGGTAGGGTCGGCGCAATACGTCGTCAGACGTTTCTGGTTTGGTCCTTGCCCCTATTTTCGGTCAAGTTTAGCTACTATAGTCTCTCCGCTTCACCTAAACTACCACATGTTGAAGCAGTGCCGTCTTCAATAAAATGAAGCTCATCTCAAACTTACATAATACACAGCAACATTGTTTTTCGATGTGATATCAAATGTTGCACTGACGAAACAGAACAGCGCCGAAATAGCAAGAGAAACGAAAGCAACGCGCGCCATTTTGAATAAAGAGTGACTGTAGTAAAAGGAGTGAATATTCGGCACCTGCACACTACACGTTCAAGCAAGAGAGTAGAAACATGGACATCGCGTCCTTTTAAATTCTAGGCGCGTAACTATTTCATCTACTAGTATGCACGGAATTTACCAACAGCCAACTGAACGACCGAGTCTCGAAGCGAGGGCTAGGGAGATTCGAGTAACGTTCCAGAGCGGCAACATCATAGTAGCATCGGAACTTGTGATCCTTTAAGCAGGAGAAAAGTTCTCTGCCTTCAGCCAAGGCTGCAAGACAGCTAGGGTGAAGCTATATTGACACCGTTGCTAAGCTTAAGCTGACTTGAGTCATCTTAGGCTTAGCCTCAACAACGCTGCGGGCCAATTAAGATCGAAGATCCTTTCTCATTTAATTTTAATTGCTGATACCCTTGGTGACGGATAACCTGTAGAACATGGTCTAGTGCAGGCTACCAACAGGAAAGTGACTATTTTGGGACCCCAAGTTCGCTCTAGATCACCGACTCGATCATGAAGGTCTACACTACACACAAAAAGTGCTCCGACTCTCTTCTTAGTTAGGCAACCTAGTAGTCTGCCTGTTCTTAGTCTACTTCCATCTCCACTTTCATCCGCTTTTGTTGCCTCGGCTAATCGAGTCACTTGCGATGCATCTAACAAAGGCTGTCGGAACCGAGCTTCTGTCTTAAGTTCCACTAAGACTACTAGTAAGAAGCGCAAGACTATTCCATGCTTAAGTGTTGAAGAACGCGTTAAGTAAATGCTATGCGTAGAGTTTAGATCGGAAAGTTCCGTCGTTAGCTAAGTCAGCACAACTCAACATTCACTGCAACTTAGCAAGTAGAGGTTTACCATTGACATACTCTCACTATAGACATTTCCAGATACACTACTCTGGCCCTATATCCTAGCTTACAATTTACCCCTGATCTCCTGCATGGTCTTCATTACGCGAAGTCCTACATTTGAGTGCGCTTACTTATATAAGATATATACCCCTCGCCGCACACATACTAATCTAGACTAGTTTAAACTAAAAAGAGGTAATTCTCAGAACCCTGCTCCACTCGTATTCATGCCTATTAAAACGGCGCAGAGACTGCCTAAATGAAAGCGACAAGCAACCATGGGATCTTTCAGTCAGTATCGGGCCGCGACCTGGAGCTTCATCGTACGTTGAGCATGCCAAGAAGGCGTCCAGAATCCATGTGAGATTGAAGAGTTACTACAGATTAATGACTCACCTGCTAACTACCTTGGGCAGTCATCCTAGTTAACCACAATGCTACCTATCATACTACCCACGAAAAAGTTCCTGGTCCCACAACTTCGGTAACGTATTTCCCGGAACTCCCAATCCCCTGCCTTACTGTCGCAAGGCAGCAAAGCCACAAATGAGGACAATGCGCCCCCTGTCCCCGAAAGCTTATCAGATGGCGCTAAGTTGACCGTTGGGTCGATGTTCGACGCCAAGGAATCTTATCAGATCCATCGACGAGCGGTGGTTGGATATCACGAATGATCATCTTCATGGATAGCGTAGTTGGTTTCTTCTCACCGCCGTCAACTTGTTATGCGGAGCCGAGAGAAGCCGAGATCGGTTGCCGCATACCGCGTTGCTCGGCCCTTTGTCTCCCAAGTCTTTTGTTCGAGTTGTTTGACAGCTAAACAGCTTCCATTAACGGTTGGCTCGCGTGAACAATGAACTAAGATCCACGTCGCATAAACCATACATATATCGTTACGCTTCTTGCTGTGGACACAACACTAGCGCCTGGGACGTGTCTTTCGTATGGTTCTGCCCCGTAAGATACAAGGATGCATGTCGGCTTCGGCTTCGGATCGGACTCTCAGTCATATAAGTTTCCCTGGGTCGCAGGCGCTATAAATTTGGAGGGTCCGTGAACCCTCTTATTCCAATATGTTGGATATGACGGACCGTGGGGATTTCCTTATTCATCCGTGATCGACCTGTAGGACCTTTTGGATACGCCCAGAACCTCTTTGGCCTCAGCGTTAGCATGTCTGCTACGGAAGAGAAGGTGGTTGAAGGGCATATTGGTTTTGTGAAGGAGGGCGAGGCGATAACAAACGGGGGAGCTATCGGCGTAGAGGCTGTCATTACAACACATGATGGCGATGAAGTTCTGCAACATCTTGAAAGACTTCGGAAGCTGTACGACGTGAGTCATGATCCCTGCCTCAACCTCACTATTCCACTTATAAGAGAGAAGCTTAACAACTTCCCCATACTGCAGGCAACATGGGACGGGCCGGACGATCCAAAGGACCCATACAACTGGTCTTCAGCAAAGAAGATATTGATCGGCATCATCATGGGGCTTGGCTCACTCGTGACGTTGATAACGGCGAGTGTGACAGCGGCTGCGCTCGGTGATATCTCGAGGGACCTCGGCCTCGACGCCGCGACGGCGCAGATCAGCTTCTCAGTGTACTTTCTAGGACTTGCCTTCGGCCCTTTCCCCATCGCTGCGATCAGCGAGATGAACGGGCGCAGAAACATATGGATCGCATGTAATATATGGTTCATACTGTGGAACTCACTCTGTCCGGTTGGCTATTCCAAAGGTCTTATGATTGTTGGACGATTCTGTAAGCAGCAAGTTTCAAGAGCAATTTGCTTCCTTCGTCGCTCTATTACTTTTTACGATAATGAAACTTCCCCGCTCGGACTATCATTACTAACTTTGAACGTTACAGTGGCTGCTCTAGGCGCTAGTGTTGGCAATGCTGTAAGCAGTCTTCTGATTGTATCAAGAGGTAGCCACATTCGAATGTTATGTAAACTAACTCGGGGGAACCTTCCCACCACAGCTTGCGGGGCCCGTCATGACAGACATGTTCCACGAGAAGGATCGCGGAAAGTCTCTCGCCATCGCCGGCCTTTTTCCTTATCTTGGTCCTGCCCTAGGCCCCATCCTCGGCGGCTTGGTCAGTCAACTCATCCATTGGCCTTGGCTCTTCTACATCATCAGTATAATCGACACAGTGGTGTTAGTGGTCGGCATTCTCGTCTTGCGAGAGACTTACACGCCAGTGCTATTGCATAGGAAAGCTGCTACTCTAAGACGACTCGGTCAAGAAAGTGAAACTCGAGACGGGCCGCCGACGAGGACAAGCCGGTGGGCTTTCTGGAGCGACTTCTTCTCGCGGCTGCGCGTCAACATGCTCCGACCATTCCAGCTCCTCTTCTATCGCCCCGTCATGTGGGTAGCGACGCTGAACTTGGGGTTGGCGTTCGGTATCTATACGCTGATGTTGTCCACCTTTGCGGAGCTCTGGGTCAGTCGGTACGGGCAGTCGACGCTGTCCAGCAGCTTGCACTATATTGCCATTTCTGTTGGGATCACCCTCGCGACACAAGGGGGCGGACGAGCAATGGATTGGATTTACCAACGTCTGCGCGAGCGAGATGGCTCCATCACGAGTCAGGACTGCACACCTACCGGCGAGACGCTGCCCCCTGGAAAACCTGAGTATCGTGCCCCGTATAGTATGGTACCCTTTCCATTTGTCACCTATACAGCACACCGCATGGTGAAGCCCACAACCCTGCCCCGCGATAGGAAGTTACTCGACGTGGAGTATCTAAAGCGCGTGTCCAATGCTACTCTAATTTACTGTCGTGTCTCACTCGCTACACACGACACCTCTGCCAAGCCATAATGTAACTCCGATTAACCAATCTCATTAGTGCTTCCCGGTATCCTGCTTATGCCCTCCGGATTGTTCTGGTACGGATGGAGCGCCCAACGTCACTATCACTGGATAGTAGTTGACATCGGTGCAGCAGTATTCACGATGGGCAGTTTTATAGTGAGTATTCCCGAGATTATATAGGTCATACGGGTAGCGGTGTAGAAAACCCCCCATTTACCCTCAAGCTATGTGCGTCCCCGACCAGCGGTCTCAGAAGACGCGGGTATCGGGGATGCTTCTCATGACTGAGCTCTTTTTACTCATTTTCCTCCCTTATCCTTTCCCAACACAGAGTTTGTAGCTAGTTCGCTAACCCTAGATGACACAGTACTCACAGGCTCTTACCGCGTATATATTAGATGAGTTTAGGGAATACGGTGCCTCAGCCAACGCAGCGGTCCGCGTGCTGTCGCAGACCCTCGGCTTCGTATTCCCAATTTTTGCCCCGCAGCTCTATGACGCGTTGGACTACGGGTGGGGTAACAGTCTCCTCGCATTCATTTTCATTGTCCTAGCCTTCCCGGTGCCAGGGTGCCTGTGGTTATGGGGCGACAAGCTGAGGGCCTTGGGCAGGCAACGTACCGAGAAATAAATGATAGCGACTGCCGAACTTATTTTATTCATTTTTTTTTAAGTTGTCTTTATCAGAATCATCAAGTTCGCGGTAATGCTCCGCACTATTAACGGTAGGAATCTAACCATTGGAGTCCTGTCCCGTTCGCTTGCTCGTGTGCTGTCTTGTGCCCAATCTGTGTATGACCAGCCCACCAGTGATATAAACAACTTTCGTAGAACTTAGATCATCATATGGCGTTAAACGAAGGAAAAGAGGACGAAACACTTCTGCTCGCTATTAATCCTGTTCATGCTTCCCTAGCATGAGCGCTGTAACCGATACGCCCCTCCCAAAACAAAGCAATCATGCCCTCCCAATTCCGAAATCTGGCCCCTCCGTGAGGGGAATTGGGTCTCGCAGCCCAATTCTCCATCCCCGCCCTACGCAAGGGATATATCGTAATAGAAGTCTTTAGACGATAGGAAAAGAGGAAACGTGAGCCCAGTTGACCTCCGCGTTAGCTTGGTTCATGCTGATTGGCGGCGGGCCGCTTTCGTAATATAGTCTTGAATAACACTGCTATTACACGCGGAATGTCTTAAGATCTCGTTCTTCAGGTCTAGAATCTGATCGCGCAGGCCACCGACGCGGCTGTGCAGTATTTTGTTCTGCTGGCTCAACTCTTTCTCCCGCTGCTGCAAACCCGCAAAATTCTTCTTGGCCTTTTGACGACATTTCCGGGCGGCGACGCGGTTGCGTTCTCGGTGATTATTGACATCCGTTGTCCCGGCCGAGTTCACTGAAGTGGGCGAAGACATCGGTGTCGTCTGTCTTTGCGGCGTAGTCGAGGCTCGCGTCGGTATGCTTGGCGTCGTCTCACAGGTTTCGCTCCTCTCGGGGAAAGTTTCGGCTCCGAAGTCCTGCTCATTCGAGATAAAATCCACCGTGTCTAATGACGATGATCCATCGACCAATTGCTTCATGTGCCGTTCTTGTGCGAATAATGCTGGGCCTGTGGGACTGTTATCTAGACCGAATCCATTATTGAATTCCTGATAACAAGTTAGAAATGTATGGATTTGATTGTGTATTTGATCTGGGACTAGAGAGCCGATTCCAAGGTAGTCTGGCATCATCGTGTATGAACACAGGAACAGACGTACATTGTTTGTGGCGGCGTAATGCCCAACGTCTGCTGGCGCAACCCAACTCTCTCTTGGGAGGTTTCGCAAGTTTTGCTTGGGACTATATGGCCCGTCTCCAGCTGGATGAGGCCAAGGAAACTCTAGTGAAGGCGACTCCTCGCTTTTATATGACGCACTGTAGTATGGGAAGTTCAAGCCGCGAGCGTCTTCGTCGGGGGTTTGGCCGATAAAAATGGTTCCATCCATCCTTGACGAGTGAATAAGGGGAAGTGGGGCGGCTGTCAGTGTCTGACCGCAGAACTAGAGGCGGATATGTATAGAAATAAGAATGTATATTATGTATAACGCGGTATCGTAGTAATAGAAAGAATGAGATGGACCAATCTTTTGATTTTGTTGGCTTAGTCTAACATTTATGTAGCTTGTAGTCACGATTCTTGCGACACGGAAAATTTCTCCTACTCTGGTTATAGATCAAATAGTGTAATCACCCAAGCCAAAGCAAGGAGCGGATGAGGCAATCCTATAGGGAGGCGATTCTCATACGTAAGAGCCCCTAATAGGACGCTTCGTTTGTTTGTTTGTGGAAAGTCTAATCATGAGAACCTGGGGAAAGAGTAGCGGAGAACGTTGTGACTCAAGCCAGCTAGATTAGAAATTACGACAAGGGCAGGAATCTTGCCGGAGCAAAACCCGCCACCCTCTTCTATTTCCTGTGTATAGGTTTTGTACAAGTTCCGCATTTGTTCTGATTAGGATTGCTGCAGGTCGCTGTACAATGCTGCAGCCGTTACTATGCAGCTCACAATATATTCTCTACTGACTGGTCACTTGTTTGAAGGGGGGTCAAGTACAGCCCAAGTACTTGGACGGCATGTCTCGGTTGGGGATGTCACCGTTGTCCTTGGCCAAATGACGATTTGTGTTAATACGGGTAAGATGAGCACCCAGCTGAGCATAGTCGATTTTGCGATCTCGGTGTGGACACCAAACCGGGGTCGTAACCTCTACTTATGAAAATAGACTTTGGCCGCCATTCAGAGCAGTTCTAGTATACATGCGTCTAGATATCTCTGCCTTGGGTACATATTAAGTAGAGATGCCAAATGCCTTATTGGTAGGTGGCCACCTAATCCTATGTACACCTAGGTCGCCTAGACCCACTGGAGAAATACCGATTTGTAGGCAAAGATGTAGATAACAGTAATTAAATTGACGTAAACGAACCCTAGGCCGAAGCCTAGGTGTCACGCACATCTCAAGGCTGCCTTATTGATACACCTACTGAATCATCTTACACAGACAGCTGTCAAAACGAGAACAAAAGCACATGAATAATAACTGTAAATCTTATGAGCTTCGAGCCGCCTAGCAACATAAACCTCATACGAGATACCGTTGTGGTAGAACGTGGCAAAGCCGTCTATCCAGTAGCCCGGTCGTGTCGTACACCACTTCATACGATGATGAGCAGTTAGCCATTACAGGGAGGCAGAAAATATCACACAGATTATTCCGGATGACGTCTTTAATAGAGACCTTGCAGGCAGGACTACAGGGTCCAAATCTGATTGACTTATAAGATTTCGAGTTTGTTGTGTACGGCCGTGGTACCGGGTTATGCCGTGAGGTAACCGACCACCAACTCCGGCACAAGTAATGAACCTTAGTATTTATTGGGACTCAAGGACCCCTAGCCGGCAATAGTTAGCTGCGATAGAGCAACTTTGTGGTAATGACATAGCGATAAGCATTTTCCTTAGCTTTTTATGCAAAAAACTTTGGGTCCCTTCATACTACTGTGTTCATATGTAAAAGACATGTGGCCAATCAGAAGAGCCTTCGGACTCAACGCCGAAGACTCATTGACCAATGGTGAGACGAGTTTAGCATACTGCTGGCAACTGACAACTGGACATGACCCGGCTTGCCAATTCGGCAACAGTAGAAAATCGGGGCGTCATCAGCCAACCCCTACCGGCATATCATTCCATAAATCGAGATCACGGTCTGGATTACAAAGCCCGAATTTGATATCTCCTGACAATGGCTTGAGTCTACTATAAGTTGCCGTTTTCCCGTTTTACCCAATTTAGCTTTGAACCACCTTGTTGGCTGTTATTCTGAGCGGCGAAGCTCCCGTGTTTCAAGGCTGCCATTGATTGGTACAAATTCCCGTTTTTTTTTCTCGCCAAGATTTAGATCGAGGTCCCAACCAGGAGAGACTGTTGTCGTGCCTGGTAATATCGCTAATCGAGCTATATAAAGCCTAGCAATTTTACCTACAGCTGGCCCGAATACCTAAGACACTGATTTATTTCACTGTCAGTCGTAGGCATGACTAGAATGGGGGTGGGCTGTTGATTACATATGCCTATAGAAGCGAAAAGCTATGTGAGAGCACTATTGAGACGGAGATATCAATGCATTACTCAACGATCCCTCGTGCTTGACATTAAGGTTCTTTAGGTTTCTCTATTGAATTTTTGTATTTTTTTGTCTACCATTATTTGCTTTCACGGCACCATGGGCAGTTTCGATTACGAGAAACGCAATAACTAAAACAGGTAGCCGGTAGGTCAGCGCAATACGCCGGCCAACCAAATGGTATCGTCATTATATACTTTCAAAGGTTGGTCATATTCAAACTATATTACGAGGGGTAAAACAGTTTATTTCGTGTATCACAATGGTGATTTTCCGGGCTGTTTGCGCAGAAAAGCGTACCATAATCCTCCATTGTATTCGCGCGCAGATGTGGAATTGCGCTCAGTCATATGGAAGTGGACCAGTGCACTCTCCACAAGGGACCTCCAGAAGTATATTTAGATCACTAAGGCCTAAAATCTTGCTAGAAAACCGAGAGTATTAAGAGCTTATGGTATACAAGATCATTCGGCGTATAGTTGGGCCGAGCTATAGCATATCCTGGGAGTTTTTGTACGAAAGGCCTACCGGACTTAGAAAATCTGCGCAATAATATCAGATCGTACACGCGTTGGAAGATCTGGATTGCAAATCCCAATACAAATAGAGACTACCTCAACGAAGCTCTTTGGTCTTCGCTTATTCGAGGCATATTAACGGCCTCCGGAAACACCGAGGGCCGATGAAATTATATAGGCTTAAAATCCCAGCCTTCGGACTAGAAAGCTTCGAAATGGTCGAAAGACTTTAAGGCCATAGAGTGTTGTTATGATTCGAGTTTTATCCTCTAAGCCCCCGTTCGGATGCTCGTCATAACAGCCTTACCTACTAACTAGAAAAAAGGGGGGAAAAGACAGAGAGAGAGAGAAAGGGGGGAGATAGACTGGGGATTCTAGCTTCACTCACAAATACGTTGGAAGCACTGTCCAACCAGTACACCAATCTGCAGCTAACACTGGGTATAGCATCGCTTTTGTTACTACCGACAGTATACTTCAGTTACAAGACCACAAGCAAGCTCAACTACATCGCACTACTCTTGGGTACAACTAATTCCTGATTCGCAAAGATATAAGAATTTTAGATAACATTGGCTAAATCACCAGGTCTGGGATTTGAGCTTATGTATTTTATACAGTCGTCTACTAGTACGAATTATGAACTCAATACAACGTGGCCCCCGTTTCATCAACGCGCCCCAGTCAAGATATGCGTTAGCGCAACATTAATAACCCAAACCCAGCACATATCGTTACAAATTATGGTCACATAGGACCTGGCAGACACACAGCCGTGCGATGCAAAAATGGTCACAGACCACCACTAACAAGCCGATAATGCAGAATGATGGAAGCGCTTATCTAGAACTTTGATGCAGTGGGCTCGGTAGACTAGGGTGTCCGACATGAAAATCAAGATTGTTAGGAAACATGGTATCTCCGCTCCAGAGAAAACAAATATCAGAGATGGTGGTATATGGCTGTAAAGAAGTGAAAGTCGTTCAAAATTATCGCGGTAATTCGTGCTGTGGCAAATATCACCAGGCTACATTCTCGTCTCATCTCTCAGCCGGCTATTTGAACTCTGATGGCTCACCACGTTCCCCATGAACATCGCACTTTCACGTCTCTTTGCCTTATTACCGAAAGATGCGTCAAGCATGCCATTCGAGTTCGAGCTATAGTCTTGTTCATAAGGGGATCCATAACCATAATGGGGCCGATCATATGTCGGCTGTTTAAATGCAGGGGCCGCTGTGGTGGGATCATAACCAGGCGGCACAGAAAAGCCACTCTCATAAGCCGGACGAGTAGTTGCTTGCACATTTGGCGCTTGTTGCGATAGATACTGCGAGTCGTAAGCCTGTCTGGGCGGCGGCGTGCCCGTCGTCCGAAGGCCTAGACCCGATGCATTAGGTGGTGGCGTAGGCGTCGATCGTTGCTGTAGTTGTTCCACGAGTCGCTGCCGATGGGGTGACTCAGTCGTGCCAGCAGTTGAGGGACGCCGTGGCTGTAGTTCAACAGGAGGTCGAGAATCTGAATCTGAAATAGGCGATGGAAGTTCATATTCCTCGGGCTGTATACCGAAAATACCCTGATAATTCTGTAGAAGGAGAGCAAACACAGGAGCTGGGATGTTTAGTGTAGGTGAAAAGACAATGCCCACATTGCGCACTGTCATCTTATTCATGTCGGAGTGGTTGATGATTTTGATCAAGAAAGCGATGAGGTATTTGAGCAGCGTCTCGTTAGCAAGCGGAAGGCGTTGCACAAGTTCAGACAATGCCGCAATCTTCTCTTGATGATTTGTCATCTCCGTGACGGCTACAAATTGCATGTGTAGGTCCCGAGTAAGGATAGTAGTAGGTAGCTCACGCAAGTAGAGTTTCAAAAGCGAGGCAACTGCGTGTATATCGTAGTAGGTCTCATCTGTGAGAATATTGACGTCACCCTCTTGGTTAAACCGTTCACGTAACTGTTTGATTACGAGATTAGAACCACTCAGACGGAAAATACCCTCCTCTAAGATTGCATCTCTCAAATCGAGATACTGAATACAGCGATAGACAACGGCTGGAAGGGGTACATTGGTATCGACAGGTCCACAGTATCTCACAGCTTCAGCTAGAGGTGCTCCAAAAACCTGTCGCACTGGACCGCGAGATTCGGGTTGCGGTTGGGGTGTGCTCCCTCCGCTAGAATTGTAAAGAGGGTCTTGATCATCAGAAGATGAACGAGCTTTAGGCCCAAAGCCGAAAAAGCTTCGTTTTCTTTGTTTCTTTTCCTCGGTAGAGGGCGCAGGCTGAAGTAAATTGGTTTTACTCCCCCACGAAGCCGAATCAGAAATGATATGGGGGTCCCTGGGAGCTGATATCGTGTATAACGAAGGCCCTGGCTTATCTGGAAGCTCGGGGCTCGTTGTCCCTCTTCGTCGGGGCGGCGCACCGTCAGGGATATCGCCTTGCTTAGCGGCGTCATAACTCATTCCAATAAGTGCGTCCTGGTTCTCGTTGCGTTGCTCTATAATTTTGCCCGCCCCATACATCTTCTTTTTAGCGTTTGCACCAGTTACATGAGCGTGGCTGCCATGACCGTGAGCATTAGGCTTGGCTGATGGCTCATCATCATTTGGATCTCGGCAGTCAATCCAACGCAAAAGAGCATCAACCCATTGATCACGTTCCTGGTCGCTTTCAGCGCAAAGCACATGCTTCACGTAGCTGCTAGCATCTTTCTTCTTCGGTTCGAGGACCAAGAATGCGTGTCGATATTGGTTATCAGGCTCTTCACTGTTCGAGCCCCCTGCAGGAGAGCCATCAGTATTCTGTTGAGCCTGCTTCCCGATCTGCGCATTCAAAAGTTTGATGGTTCCGAGATGTGCTCCTCCAGGAGTCTCATAGTACCTCAAGTTGGGACTATCGAGAACAAAGTATCGAGCTTTCCATCCACCGAAATTTTTACCCCTTTTCGTAAGGTACCCGTTCTTGAAGGGCCTGCCACCTGGGCCCATCCTATGAGGACTTGCCTCGCCATTTGGATCGTTTGAAAGTGAGGAGTCGTCACTGTTAGGTGGTAGAGAATTGGTAGAAAGATACTTGCATAGTTCGACAGCAGTCGGGAGGTCGAGTGGGGTGTTCAATAGTTCATCTAGGTAATTGTCGAGAACATTGCGGCGAGCATCAAGCTTGGCGGGAGCGTGGCCGCTGAACAAGGATCGATCGGGAGTTTTCGCGGTGAAGGAAGGACATTGCTTCATTCTTTGATCAAGCTTCACTAAAGAGCTAGTATCCTTTTCCACTCTCCATAGCTCTTCGCCCCCAGACCTAGATAGGACAGCTAATGTGAAGACAGGATCTTCCTCAAGTTGCGTGAGAGAAAGGAGACTCGCCCGGGATGGCCTCATTCGAGACGAAGCAACCTTAACAGCGACAGACGGCAGGGCATTTGGAGGGAGTAACAAGTCAGGATATTCGTCAGTAATAAAACCACGAAATATCTCTTTACGTTCGGGTTGCTCAAGCCCTTGTTTCTGTTTTGGTGGGTGGAGGGCCCTCGGAGAAGCCAAGTTTGACGAATCGGCGGAGGCAGTATAAAACTTGGGCGTACTCGGCGGAAGCGGTATCGGTTGTCGAGGCGCTCTAGGAGACAGAGGAACCGCGGCTGAAGGAACGCCACGAGGTGACAGAGGTGGCGAGAACGTCATGGGCCGAGGGCTCGAAGGCAGTCCAGGGCTCATCAATGCAGGATGAGCTTTTTGCTGAGACTCACTTCCACTTAGCATGCCAGCGAGAGATGCCGGGACGTTATCCCGGACGATTGATGGCTGAGCGTTTTTGGTGCGAGGACTGACCGGGATGTCGGCTCCAGCTTCCTCTGATATAGGCGTGCCTTTTTGACTGCCTTTCTTACTTTTCTTCGAGAGACTGCGGGCTTCGGCCTCCTTCTGTGCGATAATTTCTCTCTCGCGGTCATCATCTGCCCTGGTACGCCTACGTCCTCTCGGTTCGGTCATAGGGGCTTCATCCACTTCCAACAAAGAGCCGTAGTCTGACTCGGAGTCGTCATCTTCATCAACAGTCAATCCTTGCGTTATGCTGGGCTGTTTCTTTAGCTGTAGAGGAGCAGGCGGGGGTTTCCTGGGAGGAGGGGCGGACGGTGGTGGAAACTGTGAGATCCCTTGATCTATTAATGGGGTTGCTTCGATTATAGATACCGTCGGGGGCTTCGGCTGAGGTTCGTGCGGAGGTTTGCTCGGAAGACTTCTTGATGGGGGTAATCCTATGTGAATGGGAAGTTCATGTGCAGCGTTAGTGGCATTTTTCGCCGCATCGGCGACGCGCTCCTCTTCTTCATGATCGAAATGATCCAAGGCATGCTCAGAAGGCTTTGGCATAGCGTGTGAAGGGTCTAATATTTCCCCAACCTTTGACGGCGGCTGGTTCGGTACACGGTCTGCGGGAGGAGTGATGGGGTATGGGGCGAGAGTCATATCCACTGGCGAATGTTTGGTGCTGTCCGAGTCGAGGTTTGAAGGAGATCGAGGCGGATCATTTCGCTCTGGTTTCGAGACTTTCATTTCGGCAGGGGCAAGGCTATCCGTCCTCGACGAAGCAATCTCTGATTTTGTATGATCGTCATGAATGGCGATAACTTCCTTGAGCTTCTTCCTATACTTATCTTTATCTTTCAGGGCACGATCTAGGTCTTTGTTTAGGCCCAGGATCATGGCCCTTTGCTTATCCACAAGGCGCCATAGTTGGGCGTTTTGCTGAGATTGGGATTGCTTCTCTTTCAGCAGATACTGGATAACAGCCTCGGGGGTCCCGGCTGCTCTAATGAGATTGGCGACATCGTCTTGAGAACTTTGCTGCGAGGGTGCTCGCGACGATATTGCGGAGACCGCTGAATCGATCGACGATGTTCGAGGGGGTCCTCTCGCCGCGTCGACCTTTGAGAGAGATGATCCACTCGCCATGTTCGGTAGGCTTGCAGCGGCAGAGCCTACTGGCTTCGTCCTAGCAACCTGGTACGGTAGACTTCGAGAGTCATTCGGAGGAAGAGGGGGGAAGTTCGGGCTATATAAGATTGGTTAGTGGAGTCGTGCTCGTTAGACGTAATCTCTGCGTATTCAACGAGTATCGTTTCAATTCTTTGAGACGCACCAATGATCAATCGTGACCGGGGTCGCCGGCGGAGAGAGCTCGAGGAAGCTTGTGCCTGCGAGACTGGGAGGGAAGGGCCGAGACGGGTGCTGAGGTTCCCTAGGGGAGGACGTGGCGGACGCGGGCGCGGGCGCGGAGGGAGAAAGCAAGGGAGACCGTGGGAGAGGATCAGTAGCCGGCGATGGGAAGCTTGGACTGCTTGGGCTATTGGGCGACGACCTGAGGGTATT
The DNA here is from genome assembly GCA_022495085.1 of Xylaria sp. FL1042. Classification (NCBI taxonomy): domain Eukaryota; kingdom Fungi; phylum Ascomycota; class Sordariomycetes; order Xylariales; family Xylariaceae; genus Xylaria; species Xylaria sp. FL1042. The sequence continues at coordinate 181,146 of MU380210.1, forward strand.
CGTTTGCAGAGGGCTAGGCGCTGCTCGTCGTTGAAATCTAGAGGCCGAGGTAATCCGGGTCAGCAGGGTTTCGAAGCTGTTTGCATTTCCAATTTCCCGTCTAGCTCAGCCGATGAGCGGCGGCTTGGTGTCTTAATGGCCGCTCCCTTTCTTTCCTGATCAAGACGCTGGCTATCGTCGTTGCAAACGTAACGCGGCGCCTTCCTACAGGCCAAGGGCGCACATGCAAGAGGAGGAGGAAGAGTAAGAACTAGATTTCAACCCGGAATCTAGCCAAGTGTATATATGTAGCTTCTCGAGAAGTGCAGCTTTCGCTCACGTCCAACGAAATTCAAAAATAATCAATACGAAACAACTCGGTGCCTCCGACAAGATCGCAGCACGGCCCATAAAGGAGCCAAGAACCAAGAACCAACAAAGAGGTGTGAGAAAAAAGAAGATGCGGATGGATATCTGGCTTACTTTGCTATGCCTGAGAAGGGAAGAGAAAGCGAGGGTGTCGTTATGGTCGTCGCTGCGGATTTCGTCGTCGTCGCTGATATCGTTGATGTCGTTGATGCCGTTGCTGGTGGCGAGGACGAGAGCGCTAGCAATTCAAGGTCGTCTGAAAGATAGTTTGGCGCGGCTCTGCCGATGGTTGGACTATCTTGAATGGCCTCTTCGGTTGCTTGCTGCTCGACCTGGGCACCTGGCGGAGTCTCGCTGCGCCGGAGCGTTAGGTGCGACATAGCCCACACCTGCACGACTAAGTTAGGTATTAGTTAGGTACCTAGCAGACTATACCGCCTACCACTACTGGGTCCAGCCCACTCTGGTGTACTATAACTTAAGTACCTACCTGCTATGTAGGTATTTACCTGGGTACCCTGGATGCACCACCAACAGAGATGCTTATAGCGGTACCTGCTGCCGCCGCACAGCTACAAGTATACACACAGGGTATGTACACTGGTAGGATATATGCACAAACGGTAGCACACGCAAGGACGAGCCAGGGTGCGATTGGTGTTTCGCAGCAGAGGTCAGAGCTTTCGCTACAACCCCCAACCCTGGGACTTCCCCGCCTGGCTTCTGCAATGGCTGTTGGCTTGAATGCTTAATGATGGCCGGACTGGGGTTGGGCCGGCCTCGGTTGGGGTTGGCTGGGGTTGGCCGGGCTGTCTCTCTCTGTCTGTCTCTCCTGTCTCTCCCGTCGTTCGCTGGTTTCGAGACGCTCCAGAGGGCCGAAAGAAGAATATGCCCCCCGACCCTGATTTACGTTGCATGTATCCGTATCCTGTGGACAGCGGCGTGTGGTGTGGTGGTGTAATTGTCGCACAGATTGCTAAATCTGGTAGCCGACGCAGCCAGGGCTCAAGGCCGCATATCTCACCCTGGCCGGGGAAGCACAACGAAAGGAGGTGAGCGCCTAAGCTGTACGGATACCTGCTTGCTCGCAACCGCTGCGAACGCCTCGCTTAGATGGGTAGTGTATACCAGTAGCGTAGATAGTGATAGCCGGCCGGGCAGGTGTAACAAACAATAAGAGCGATTATAATTATAAGGGTTATAGCACCAAGGGTATTATAACCCGAGAGAGGGGCCGTAGGTATCCTTCTGGGTCTTTTCCTTACGCCACGTCTCGCTGGTGTGTATCTTCACAACAATTACCAATTAAGAGGAACGGAATTATCAACAAGTTTTCAGCTGAACGGCGGTAAAGGCTGAGATTTCGAGAGCAAAGAAAACGGGGGAAGGAGGGGAATGAGTAGCAGCAGCAGCAGCAGCAGCAGCATCGAGTTACAGAAGAATGAATGGACGGAGGAATGAAGGAATGAATGGATTTGCAGAGAGCCAGGAACAGCTGCATCCCGCTTTGCCGTCCCAAAGTAGAATTGACTGCACTACCTAATGTAGATTAAATCAGGGGTAAAGGCTATACTTACTAGATTTACCTACCTATCTGGACAAGACGACCTTTCTTGGTAACATGGAAGGAGCGAAAGATTGAAAGGTACCCTAATCTAGTGTACGTAGTAGCTCCTTAGCACCTTATTAGTGTGTGTACTACGCACTTTGCTACGTTTCGCTGTGAATGCGCGCAATACGTCAGGGAGCTAACTATCTATAGGAATGCAAATCGATAACGGTCTAGCAACTATGTAGTAATAGTTCCGTTGAAGAAACATCATAATAGATGAATATCTAATGTGATCTATCGTCACATGTACTTACTTAATCAACGACATGGTTACTTGGGGAAGAGGTACCCCCTGAATGGTTTACTAGCCGCTAGGGGCGGCACGCTAAAGCGAACCCCTTATCCACTTGTGCCGCCACTAACAAATTCGCCAATGAAATGTCCATCCATCAACTGATATTTGCATCGTTTTGCTCGTTTTGCTGGGGAGACTATAATCCTTGAAAAAACATACCCAACTATTTTATATATCACTACGTAAAGATATACCAAACGTCAAGCGACACCAAGATCCAATATGTATTATACGTCAGGTAATATAGATATATACTTTAGCCCTAGAGAGGTGAAGATATTAAAGAAAGAAAGAAGAAGAAAAACCTGTTGTGAATAATTATGCACAAAAGATATTGTAGAACTCAGGGATCATCCCCGGAGAGAGCCCCAGATTTACATAAGGGAGGATTCAAAACGATCCTAGCTCGTGCTTCGTGCTGTACACAGATCACTACAAGTAGGTATTTCTATAGCACGTAGTGAGTAGTTTAGTGTTGACGTCGCCATAGAATCAAGGTGGTGATACTCTTGGACCTAAATGTCACGATGAGGCCATTGGATGTTGCGTTCTGCTGCTCACGAGACTTACTTAGTAGTACTATATATCAAGGCATGTGGCCCTCACCTATTGGGAGAGTCGAATCCGCAATGCAATTTCCTATCGTTCCCACCGGTATCGACCGCGGTGGGCTGGTGTGGTGGACTTGTCTCTCATGTGGCCTGCAGGAGACTTCTGCAGGAACACGGATTGGGCAACCCTCGGTGGCCTTGGCAGAGACCTCGTCAGATCAGGATCTCGGTGGATCTACCGCCCAATTCGACTCGAGCCCGTCGCTCAACTCAACTTATCACTAAGTAAGTTAGTGTGTATTGCACGTAGTGAAGCCAAGTTGGAGATCAAACATGGCCATGTGCTGGGGAAATCTGGGACTGTAACTATACGTCCTTTAATTCCGGTAGAATCGATCATATGCCTACCTGACTGAGTATACACATAGTATCCTGTATAGAAAATAGGTAGTACGTAAATATATATATATAAAGTATACTATATAAATACTCATGTAGGCACCACATTACGGCAGATGACGTGAAGAGGCCAATCGTAGTAGGTACCGGATATTAGTATAGATAAGGGACTATAGAATTCAAACAATTCCCTCTTCAACCAAAAGAATTGTTTATCAACCTACTACACTAGTACTTAGTATATGTACTAGGTAGTGTCACTCGGAGGTAGTGATGGGTCGATGGCTGCATAATTGTACAGTACCTACACTACACTACAGCATCTACTACAGCATCTACTACAGCCATCTCTCTGCAGCAGCGCCACTGCAACGAATGATGGCTTGAACCGACCACGTGTATTCCAACGCAGGACGAGACCAACTCAAATGGGTCCCGGCATTAATATGCACGCAATCACTCCCCAAGGAGCTCTCCCCCTCCACTCACGCGCGCCTTTTTAGGAAGCTCTCGACAGCCGCTTACTTAGTAGAATCAGTAATCAAACAGCACGACCAATCGAGTGTCGGACCCGCCGATCTGGCGAATGCGCGTTGAGTTGGCGGTGTGATGGCATATCTTCTGATACAGCAGCACCATCACTAACACATATGCGTACCTACTTACTTGTACGTATTAGGTACCTACTTACTATACTTATAGTACCTACCGCCTGTATACTACCATGTTCCTACATGCAGTAACCAGTAACCGTCGTTGTGTCTACCGGTATGTGCCACTACTGTAGGTATCTACTACAGTACAGCATGTAGGCACTTCCAGTACCTCGTGCAGTGCAGTGCAGATGCGCGCATCGTGGTCTCGACCAGTCAAGATGGTCTGACGATGTTTTGACGCCCGTTTTCAAGTGACATTCTAGATCTCTCTTCCTCTCATCTTTCATTGATCGAGATCTAGCCCTTGTTTGCATCACCTCGAGTGTAGCGTAACATCGCCTCGTGGTAACCGTGCACTAGCATGCGCTTTTCAAAACAGAAGATCAGTCGAATGAGAATGAAGTCCGCTTAATGCTGATTGGTATTAGTGGGCTGGCGTTCAGCCCAGGACAAGTTCGCTCAGACTTCGAGTGACGGGTGATGCTTGATTGACGTGGTGGCCAGCCCGCCAGACTGGCGACAAGGGGGCTTTCTTTGACTTGGTCGGAATGAGATACACACGCATTCACCTCACGACAAAAGACACCACTTGGCTTGGTCCTTTTTTTTTTTTTTTTTTTTTTTTTTTGCCCCGGTCGAGATCTAGCCCCCAGCATAATCATGACCTTCCATCATCGCCATCATCATCGCCATTCCGCCTAATGTATAAGCCCCACAGGATACCAAACAACCGGAAATACAGGACGCATCCGATCTGGGAGGAGAGCCGTCGGGTTGTTTCCCATGAGCCATAGCCACGACGATGTGCCTTGGGCGACCCGGCTCGGTTATCTTCCGCCGGCCCTCGTAGATCACAGGGCGGCGATGAACAATCAAATTACTGGGCGTCCCTCCGGGCTGTGCGTCAATCAATCAGTCAGGGCTCGCGCGGGTCTCCTGTTTCCTTTCTCGCCTGCGCTCGGGTTGACAATACGCGTTGATCCCCAGTAGATGATGCCTGCAATCAAACGGACGATGGTGCCTCGCGCTGAGCGAGATCCATCTCTTCCTCAGCAATTGCGGTGAGTGTCACTAAAGCGAAAGGATATAATATACTATTAAGGATTATGCTTTGGTCACAGGTGAGACTCGATGCGCGAAGTCTATGCGTCATATAAAATTAAATTGAACCGAAGGTATCTAACGGTAGTAATCCCTTATTGCTGTAGAATGTAATGATTGAGATCATCATAACCACCAAAAACTCAATATCTCCAAGTATCGTCTCATTTTGCTAAAAGGCATTTACCTATTAAACAGCATCTCGGCTAGATACAAGACAAATAGATTTCTTAGCGAATTGCATTCCATATACCATACACACATATACTACGTTACGTGTGCCGGTACACCTACCGTAGCGAAATCGACGAACGCCCATTAGACGCGGGCAGGGTCAAAGCAGCAAGCAGCACGTAGTAGTATACAAAGCACGAGGGCCCAAAGCAGGTGGTCTCGTGGCCTTTTTTCCTGCGCGGCAGAATAGTGCACGGTTTCAGCATCCGTTTCAGCTTAACGAGCGCAGTCCACCAGCATCGCGACGCCGAAACTTCGCCCTGCCTGTACCACCCGGCAGCGGTGGCGGACTACTCTAAGCAGCTTAGGGTTCTTTTAGTGAGAGAGGAAAGGCGTCGGTGCTCCTCCGAAGCAGCAGAGAGGCAAAGCAGAGGTCCCGAGCTTATACGAGCTGGTTACACTGCGGATTTTGTGTTTCAACAATGATGACTGCATCGCCGTATATATGTATGTGTGTGTCTACTTACGTATATCTATCTAATCTATCCAGATCCTTGTGTTTTAAGTCGTTGGGGGCCGTAACTTACCTCCAATCCTTTCGCGCGCTTTTGACGACACCTCAAGCACTTCAAATTCATAACACACCTCCTTCGGTCCTCATTGGCCGTCTACAGATGTAATATGATGTCTTCGTATATGCTTGCGCTTGGATCATCGCTGTTTGCTTGCTGTCAACAATTCTAAATTCAGATAGACGCATACTCAAAAAGGCGTTTCAGGGCTCTGTGAACCGAACGTAGGGAGGGGTATGTATGAGTTCTTACTGTCGCACGAAGGGTCCAAACCTCCTCGTGTTCAGGTTCTTGACTATTTACATACTATACATATTGTTCGTCCCGATCGTGGTTTACGACAGGGCATATAACATATACCAGTATTCCAAACCTATGACGTACCAACGACGTCGTTTTATAAAACTTGACCTGAGACTTAGCATAATACCTCTTCTATATTTCTTCTCAATCGGGATAGATACATATACGAGGACACCGCGGTGAAATAGATTTCAACATAACACTAGGTACTTTGACAGACGTAGCATAGCCAATAGCCATGTGATGAGCAGCTACTATTATGATATGTTCCTTTTAAAACATGCATCGAACATTCCGTACATAATTGAGTGTAACCTATCGCAGTTTCAATTGCTTCAAGGATTTGATGATATTGAACTGGCGTGAGTAACACACACCAATTTATTATAGCTTTCATCTAGATCTACGCAATAGTAACTCTTTGAGATCAATAACACCCAAGTAGTCATGAATCAACAGAGAGTCCTCCCTAGGCCCAATCAGTTCCCGGATATTCACGAAGATTACTCACCATCTACTCCTAGTTGACAAGTTTACAAAGGACATCCTCACTCAAACAAGTAAGTTATCGGTGACAAAGTACTATAAAAAAGTAAAAGCATATCAACGCAGATTTAAGGCATCGGTCGAGATCTCCCATAATGAGTTACTACTTGACCAGCAGCCTCGCGGTCTGACTATCCCCTTATCTACAATCTCCTTAGTAGTGTGATCAGGTATTGACAACACTAGTCGTAATCGACAAACATAGAAGCCTGTAATATCTCATTGCGAGATATCAGAATAAGGGGACGCATAGTGAAGGAGACAAAAAGGGCAGAGATTGTAGCAATGTGAAAGAACTTGATTGATGCACAGAAGATACAGCTCAGCGACTAGGTGACTATCTATGGACACAAGCCATGGACCCCTGATTTCAGCCGACCTATTCGCCTTCTAACCACGAGCCCTGTCGTTAGTGATCGGTACAGTAGATAGACAGGCAGGCAGGCAGGCAGGCATCCACGCAAACTAGAACACCTCGCGAGAGTCACGCGGCATGAAGACTTCGTCGAAACTGAGCAATAGAAAAAGTACACAACAATTACCTCGCAGGCCTTGACCATGTATTCGGAGCGTCCGATCATATCTACATACAACTAGTAGTATATCACACCATTGCATGAGTCGCTCCACGACATCGCCCACGGAATCGTAACACACTCAATGGCGTCCCTCGTCCTTGGTATGTATAATCAAGCTGTCTTCGGCGCAGAAGGAAGAGACCGATGTCATGGGACGATAGACATCCCTACACTATAGCACACCGCCTACGCCAGCCGGGGAACGTTTGAGACATGGAAAGCTGCAGGAAGGGTCGCTGTTTGTTTCCGGTTCCCATGCGAAGAGGACTACTGTAGGATAGGAGGAGCAAGGGATAGGGCAGACAAAGGGCAGTTGAATCATGTAGTTAATTGTAATGAAAGCAAGGGACGTCGATCTCGACGTCACGGTCCATCGGGCCTACTGTACTTCAGGTATAATAATCCGATATCGACAGGCACGCGGGTATCACCGGTTCTCCGTCCGTCTGCAGAGTGTAGGTATCCAGCATTACAACAAACAAACACCTTAACTCGGAGGCTAACCGACTGACTGACTGACTGACTGGTTGGCTAACTATACTACGTCCATAGTGGAGCCACGGAAGGCCCGAATAAGGGATAACCTCCTCAATATACCATACAGTAGTATAGTATAGTATAGTATAGCGGACCGCCAGTAGCGACGTAACGTTATCGCGGAGGAGGCGGAGCGGACCAAGAGAAGCGAAGACGAGAGAAGAAAGAGAGCATCGTCTCGCATATTGAGACGATTCCTGCGAAGGGGTCCAGTGAACAACAGGGAATCACCTTGTATCCAGCCTTAATGCGCTCTCGAGGCAACGAATAGACAGTATAGCAGGAAATGGCTGCAACCCTGGCAGATTCTATATTCGCTTATATTATGTTATAGATAAGATGGAGGACTAACACTGTGACTACTATATATAATAATCTATATAGTGTGTAGGTTATATAATAAGGGTCATGAGTAGATCATATAACAAGGTGCCCCCCGCAAATTTAACGATGCTCTTATCGTAATAAATATATATTAATTAGTCCAAAATAACCTTGTTTGCTTTATTTTTTTGCTTCTTTTTTAATAGGTCTATATATACTGCTAAATTAAATTTAATTTATTTTTTTTGCTTAGTTGCCAGCTTTTTTTTTTTATAATCAGCTATTAAATCTTTTGCTTTAGCTTTTTTTTTTATTTTATTAATTATAACCTATTTATAATATTTAAAACTTAAACTTATATATTTAAAAAAATATTTACGCTTGTTATAATTTTTATTAATAATTTTTTTAATATGCGTTTTAAAATATATTTTTTTTAAATAAAAAAAAAATCTTTTAAAATAATTTATAAAAAATATTAATTTTAAATAATTTATAAAAATAATATTATAAATTTTAAAATAACTAGAAAATTTAAGTTTATAAGCTAAGCAATTAATTTTTTTTATTATTTTAAATAGCTTAGTAAATTATTAACTTAGCTTGCGTTTAAAAATTATAGTTTTAAAAATATTATAGCTTTTATATAAATATAATATAACTTTTTAACTTTTAAAAAAAAAAATAAATTAATATTTTTAGTTATAATATTTTTTTACTATTATAAAAAATAAAGCTATAATATTATTAATTTTAATTTATAAAGCTAGGTTAATTATATTATTAAATATATTTAAAATAAAGTTTAAAATAAATTTTAAAATAGTTTTATTTAACGTTTGTTTTATAATAAAAGATTTAATATTATTAAGCTTAAACTATATATAAAAAAAGAAATTTTTTTATTTAGCTAGGTTTTTTAAAGCGTAAAAATAATAATAAAACATAGACTTAATTATAAAAATAAACTACTTTATTTATTTATTAATAAAAAAGTAATATATAGTTATATAAAAAAAAAAAGTCTTTAAGCATGTTTAAATTTATTGCTATAATTTTATAAAAAATTTAAAGTTTTTATTATTTAAAATTATTTTAAAAATTTTTTAATTAATTAAAAGTAATTTATTAATTAAAATATTTGCTTATTAAAAAATAATCTAGTTATAATAGTTTAAAATAATTTATATTATTTTAAAAAATTTATATATTATTATTATAAATATATTATAACTTTAAAATAATTTTAAAAAGCTTAAAGTTATATTAATAATAATAGTATAAAAAAAATAAAATAAGCTAAAAATAAGCTATAATAATTTATAAAGCTTATATATACGATTTTTTAAAAAATTATATTTAAAATATAATTTTAAATATTTTTTTAGCTTTTTTTTATTAATAATAAAATTATATAAAAAAAAAATAACTATTACTAATATAATTTTTTTTATATAAAAGTTTAAAAATTTTTTTTAAATATATATAAAAAATATAAAATTAGTTTATAAGCTTATTATTTTTTTAAAGTAAATTATTTTAAAAAATAAATAAAAAGTTAGTTTAATTTTCTTTTAATTTAAAGTTAACTTTAATAATATTTAATACTTTTTATTATTTAAAATCTTTTATATAGTTTTTAATTATATAATTTTTAAAATCGAAAAAGATTTATATTAAAAGTATTTTTTTTAAAAGTAGTAGATTATTTTTAAAGCTATATATAATAGCAAGTTATAAAGCTAAAAAAACTTTTAAAATAAATATATTTTTTGGTTTTTTTATTTAATAATTAAAAAGTTCTTTTATTTTATAGTTAAATAATTACTGCTTTTTTATATTATTAAAGAGAAATTTTAAATCGTTTTTAAAGTTAAGCTTTTTTTTATTATTGTTTATTTTTATTAAAAGTTTAAAAAGCGCGTTAAATATAATATATAGTTTTTTTAGCTTATATAAAATAATTAAAAAAAAGCAGCTAATATATTTTATAGCTTTAATTAACCTTAAGTTTTTATTATTAAAAGCTATAAAATTAACAAGGTTTTTATGCTTATTAAAACTTATAATAATATTATAGTTAATAAAAATATAAACTTTTAATTAAGCAACGTTAATTTAATAGCAAGTTTTTCTTAAAGTTTAAATAAAGCTTAAAACTTTTATTTTAATAAATTAATATATTTTTTTAAAGCTTAAAAAAAGGTATAAAAAAAAAACTATTAGCTATATAATTATGCTTAATATATAAGTTATAATCTTGCTGTTTATATTTATAATTTTAAATAATATATTATTAGCTATATAATAAACCGAAACGTTAATATTTTTATAAAAAACATTAAAATTAATATATAAAATATAGTTAAAAAAAAAGAAATAAAAAATAGTATAATATATAAAAAAATCTTATAAAGCGTTAAAAAATGTTTTTTTTATAATAGTTAGCTAATTTAAAAAAACGCTTAATGCTTAGCGTTTTTATATATTTTTAGTTTTTTTGCTGCGTAGATTTTAATGGTTAAAATTAATTTTTTTTTTCTTTAAAGCTTTAGCTATTTTTATATAATAAAGCATATTATTTCGTAAATAACTTATTATATTAAAAAAAGTCTTTAGATTTTTTAATAATAAAAAAAATTTAATTTTAGCTATAATTTTTAATTTTTTTTTAATTATAAATAAACTAAAAAAATTAATAAGTTTTTTTAATATTATAACGTTAAAAAAACTAATAAAAAATTTAAACGGACTAATAAAAATATTACGCTTATATAAAATAAAAAGTATTAAATATAAGTTTTTATAATATTAAAAGAATTTTTTTAACGCTACGTAAATATTGTTATAATAGTAATTTATAGCAAATATTAGCTTAAAAATAATATTTATTTATTATTAAATATAAGCGTTGCTATTTTTATAACTTATAATTAAATAATTAAATATATATTATTTAACTAATATTATAATAATTATTGCTTAGCAAGTGAATAAATAAGTGTGCTATTAATAGTAAAAGGCTATAATATTAAAAATAAAAATAAAATCTTTTCTAGTAATATTATTTAATATTTTATTTTAAAACTTTATAAAGTAAAAGTTTTTAAAGTTTATTTTATTAAATAAATAAACGTTTATAATTATTTTTTTCTTATGTTTAAAATTAAATATTATTTTTTAAATAATAAATATAAAAAAAGATATTAAAACAAGCTATTATATAGTAAATATTTTATTTTAAGACTTAAAATTTTAAATAATATTTTAAATAATTTTATAGTTTTTTATATTAATA